>BLKR01010041.1:0-65677 GCA_011170035.1 Teleogryllus occipitalis
GATAACGCCACGTAATCTGCTACAAAAATCACCGCAGTGCTTGTCACTTTGTTCCCGTAAAGAACGTTACTTCTTAAATGTGGATACCATTTTATTTTGCTTCTAAACATAAATGTAGCTTCACCGTTTGCGCTTGTTTTTGTAAACTCTATGGGGTATTAGTGAAGAATTTAATTATTTGGTCAGAGGTACCGTTAAATAATGTCTTCTTGATCTCGCGGAAGTGAGTCTATTCCTTCATGTGGGGCACGATAAGAAACGAGAGCAAAAATCTGTAGCTCATATTTCGATGCAAATAGCTTATGTTACACGGGAGCGAAATTTTGTTGTGAAATTTTGCCAAAATTGCCCGTTCCTACCTTTATTCACAATCCGACTTAATATAGAAAGAGCGGGAGTTGGGATTCTGCAGCTCAACAAAACGTATATAGATTGTTCACGCCCCCATACGTGACATAAAGTATTCAGCTGTTTTTGGTGTTAAATAAATACATAAATAAAAATGGATGCCAATAAATACTGAGTAAACATTGACCAACTCTTTATGTTTTCTAGGAATATGGGATCTTTTATAACTGTTTGCACGAAAAGCACTGTTCATTCCATACCATACGAGTAAATTCTTATTGCCATTTGTTGTCTGTTCTTGAATTCACTTTTAATACACTACACAGAAATAGATACTCCTCCTTAATGAAAGCCAATAATCTTGAATTTGCCCCAAATGTCAGATATTAGTATTTTCATCCGAACGCCTCAATTACATATGAAGTTTCTAGGCCAAGCTCGTCTCTACAACGAAATTTTACTTTCGTTGTTACAAACTCGAACTGTTTTAAGTGACAAGACATTTTACTTTGCTACAAAAAACTCATGTAAATTTCCTAACAGATATTATTTCAGTCATAAATTAGATGTTTGCTATAAAAAATTAAGTCATTCCATTAACGGTAATTTTAAAAGAGAGACAAAAATTATCTCATTTCCACATGCGGTTTGATAACGAAATATATTCTTGTCATATTTTTGGGTGGATATAAGCTGGATTCGAACTCTATCCCTTCATGAATTTATGAAGGACTCTCTCAACTTCGCAAAAAATGCAAAAAAAAAATGTGAATTTTTGTAAATAATGGAATGAGATGGTTTTGATAGACAACTCCTTGAAGTTGTACAACAATGATAAATTTTGTAAAACTAAATGTAATATTAAAGTGACAGGTTTGAAGGTAATGATTAGTGATGTCACTAGAATGAGCATTGGAAATGTACTGAAGTATTTTAATGAGATATCGTAAATAGAATAGAAAAACGGGTGAAATCAAATAAACGTCGTATCATTTGAAGTTTTTAAGCGGTCGAGCGGCAGTTGCTTTGTCTGCAATCTCTACGCAAATCGATTCGAGATAAAAAGATATGTTTCAGAAAGAATATGGATTGTCGCTCCAATAAGAGAAGTGAATAAAGGAGAATTTGTACTTTCACCTACGTGAATTTGTGACTATGAAGTGGTGATTCATCCCTAGTCTTGGCAATGCTCTCCGTGTGTTTTCCCCTTCTCACTCCACTCCCACTGAGTCGTGTTCTGCAACCTCGTGGATATTCCTAGGCTAGCGGCCAGGGAAAGGTGGATTTCACTGAGAAGCCATTGGTTTTACAAGGAGGGATGACAATTCAGGGCCAAGGTCCAGCCATTTTACCTTCTAGTATTTTTCGAACAAAAGTAAATTCATTAACGTACAGTCTGCCTATGGCTCTTGACAAGCCAAATGTATATATTATCTGTCTCCCCAATTTTGGAAAGAGATTTTTAAATTTTATAGTCTAATTTGAGAAAAATATGGGAGTGAAGCTTAAGATTAGAAAAGAAGCCTTGTTTTTGTTCCCGACGTCGAAAGTGAAGCTTTAATTAGTTAGGTCGAGAGTGAAATTAATTACACCAACAACGCGATAAAGACGTGAGAAATTTAAAGAAAAAAGTTGCAAGTCTTCCCCCATGCCTTTACGAGGGAGAAAATCAAGCTCCGAGGGATCACCTCCGCAGATCATAGTGACATTTCCTCAACACCAATTATCTGTTTCAATTTCTAGGCCTTTTTACAATCTGTTAATTATCTGAATGTGTATGGAGCTCTAAAATTTTCAGTTCATTGTTTCTCAAAAGTAACCACGTGTTCCATGAAAGTAGATGACATTTTGAAGAAACAATGAGAGGAATGCCATCTTTGGGCTTGACGTATACAATGGAGAGTTTGAACCAATTATAACGGATATTACCATAAGTTTTAAAACAGTTAAAGGGACAAAAAAATTCACGTAGTTATGTTACTCTGCATTTTCGTAATGTTACATTTTCATAATAAAACATTGTTTATTTTTCACGTACACAGTTCTAAGTAAACTTGAGTATACTTAAATGGAGTCACCTTGAGACTCTTACATCTAAAAATGATTTTTTTAAATTCAAGAGTTATGAGTACTCTCTGAGTAAAAATATACTTTTCTCTGAATGTGGTCTCATGGGATGCGTTCATATAGTGTTTTGCAAACTGTATAATGGATGTAAGGCAAATGTACTGAGGGAGAAAGGGCCCTATCCGTTACCGTGCCCGTCGCATCCCAGTAATACAGCAAAATCATCGAATAATGATATTTATATTAGTCTTCTATTACACGAATAGACATGGAGAGAAAGTTAGTCAATACTGCATGCACATGGTTTATGGCTTGTGGCGCGCCAGTCTCTGTCAACCGCGCGCTTTAATAAACTGCGCAAATGAGGCCCTGTTGCCCCACCACTCCATACGGCGCCTCCGAGCACTAGCGAGGGCGCAAGCACTCTGAATGTGCCGCTCTCGAAGAAGTATCTTGTTCTAAAAAGTTTATGAGGAAGAAATGAAGAAATTCAGTGATATTACCGTAATTACATTTGCGCAGTATATTTGATTTAATTTATTATTCGTTAAAAAACATTAAAAATCATATACGACGTATGGAAGAGTAGCATAATCTACGCGCGTTTTCTTAAGCTTTAGAATCCCTACCCGCCCTTTCACTATACAAATCTGAATGATGAATGAGAGTACCAACAAACCGAGCTTAGAAGCATTTGATAACTAGAAATTTTCGGTCTCGAGTAATAGAAACGTTATGTGCATTGGTAATTAAACTGTAGATTTTATTACTGTTTTTTTCACGTTAAATAAATAAATTTGATATATTTGCAAACAATATGCTAATACACCCCCCGTTGTACTCCTCCCACAATTAGCAAAAGGAGAGAATAAAGAGCCCACAGTAAAACTACATTTATTTCATCTATATTATTTTATTAATGCTACATGTGATTAAAATACGTATTTCATACTAATTGCGATAGAATTTTATGATCGTTAGTAACGTCCGTTAGATGTTTTGAATGGGTCTCTTCGCCAGGGAGAAAGGATAGCTCATCGAATACTTTGAAACTGCAGGTACCGCGTAACGGAGACTAGTTTTTGCATCCGGGGGAAGCAGTGTACAGGAGAGTGGGCTAGCGGATGCAGTTTCGGGTCTGCGGGACGGCTGCGGCTGTGGCGGCGGCGGCGGCGGCGGCGTGTACCCTCTGGGAATCGGCGCGGGAAGTGGGTTCGGCAGTCTGAGGGAGTCGAGGGCTGGGAACGCCGCCGCCACTGCCACTGTGTTTGTCTCTCGGCGTTGTCGACGCCGCGTCGCCCTGTCCCGCTGCAGTGGTAGCAGCAGTAGTAGTAGCAGCAGCCGCCCGCGCTGCAGGCGCCGCGGGTTCCCCAGGCTCTTCTCTGAGCTCCCACACGGCGCACGCGCGACCCCGCCGCTTGACTCCGCTCGCGCGTGGGAGTGGCGCCCCTGCGGCGGCGGAGGCCCCTCGAGACACCAAAGCCGGGTGCGGCACGAAGAGGCACCGGCCGACGTTCTTCTCTAAACCGCCTGCGATAGCTCAGAGACAACGCCGTTGTCTGCGGGGTCCAAGGGTTCGAGACCCACGGAGGTGCATTTTCGACAGTAACTGGGTTGACGATAGCCGAGTCGAAATCGCACTGTTCGGTAGTTTTCTGTTCATTCTGCGGTCAATACCAGGTGAATGCCGGCGCAGCACCCCAACAAACATACCGCGCGCGATCTTTCTTTCCTCTTCCACGTTCCCTCCTCGTCACTTTATTCACACTCTTAGATGCACTACACAGCCACCCACAAGTCAGAAGGCCAGTGGGGAAATTAGAGCTTGTCCCGGCTGGGGAGGTGCTCCGCTCGGGATTATGAAGTGGATTTTGGCGCCCTTTGGAAGCCATGGAAGCCATGCAACATCTCTCTCTCGACACACACACACACACACACACACACACACACACACACACACACACACACACACACACACACACACACCTCAGTTCCAACCGCTCGTCTCACCCTCTGCTTTTGCCAACGTCTAAATTTAAATTTATCTCCATCTCCAAGTCTCGTCACAACTAGATGGGTAGTTAAAGCAAAATTGGTCATGACGAATAAAAAACAAAAGAAATATTTGCTGCAACTATTTTCTTACAGTAACATTAAAAAAGGCCGACCTGGATGGCCGAGGTGGCTAAGAGCGAGTACCGACTCAGCGTTTCGGTCCGAAGGGTCGCGGGTTCGAGTCCCGTCTTGGGCATGGCTGTTTGTCCCTTGACTTTGTGTTGTCGCGGAGGGCCTCGCGTTCTGCTAACCCCAGATCAGAGGAGCCCGCAAGAGTGTTTGTCTAGTGTATGGTCGAATATGCGTCCCTTCGGGACCTAAAGGGCAACCGGCTGTCGGCTGGATAAAAGCCCTAGGAAAAAAAACATTAAAAAAGAAGAAAAGAAAATTACTGTATTTATATGTGTCATTAAAAATGGACAAAATAGGATGTAATTTAAATATAACTGAGAATCGAATTTATCATTAAGTGGAAAAAATCGAAAATGTGTTTGATAGCGTTAGCATAAGTACCTCTTTTAACCTCTTTTCACCGCAGAAACCACTTCGATTCGTCAAAAATTCTGCTGCTCAGTACTTTTGTTTGATGTTTCCTCGTACTTCTAGTAGAAGCATACCGTGCGAAAAAAATTGAATACTTTTTATTGCAAAACGATATTGAATCATTGTAATTAGAAAACAATTTACTCAATGCTAACATAACTTACGTTACTACAAAGTGTAAATTGTATTCCTGTGAATTTATGGATATAACAATCGTGTCTTTCAAAGCTTTTCATGAGAACCTTTGAGCCCATTGTCGCTGACCGCGAGTGGGAAGCAGACCAGTGATTTCGAAACACTGACGGGCGGGGAATTTCGAGATTTCAGTGACATAGTCGATTGCTCCAAATACAGTTTGAAAGTAATGGAGTGTTGAAAATTGAATTGTTTTAATCAGATAAATTTACACGTGTCTGACGGAAAGTTGGAAGGAATAAAATGTAATCGTGAAAAAAACGTTGAAGGGTTTTGTGTGTGTATGAAAAGAAAGAATGCTTGTGTGTGAACTGAGGAAATTGGTCTATCTAACGGAGGGCGGTATCCGGAGACGTCGGAAACGTCAATTGAAACGGCATTCCACGAGCCGTGATATTTTTTCCTATCCTAGTGTTGGAGGTGTATCCGTTAAGTACGTCGGTGAGAGCACTTTGTGACACGTTCATAATGGACACATGACCTCGGTTGTGCAGCTGAGTCGTGGTGAAACAATGGTGGTAATCACAGCATGCCAGCACGCGAGAACAGTGATGTGCGTGCAGACGTCAATTCCATTGCTTGAGATTTAACTGGCGGCGAGTGGTCGGCAGAGCTTTGTTTTACACGGAACGTAATGCGTCAATGGTGTGAGAATTGAGATAATTATAGTAGAGGCTGCGTTTAATATTAACGCGCATAAATTTCAAATGAAAGTTTCGGTTTAAGAGTCAGAGTGCGAAGTAACGATTAGTACCACTTACGGATTAGAGAATTCCTAAATTTTCTTGCATCTGGTTCTAAACGAATCCTGAAAGATTTTGGAATAACTATAATCGCAAATAAATTTACATAAATCTACACCAGGAGAAAACCTGCCAGTAGAGAAGAAATTTTAGGAACCTTTTGAAATCTGAGATGGATCGGATATACTATACTGATATGTAAAAAAATAATTCAATTGTGCAAAATTTTGTTTAATAAGGTTCTTTACATTTAAGTCATAAAATATAAAACCCAAAGTTAAGAGTGCTGTAGACAAATAAAGAGGACTTGAAACATTGTTGTAATTTAAAATATTCGAATTAAGAAACAAGATCGAAGATACCAAGTATTGAAATCTCAAATCTTTTCCGAGGTATGCAATATATTGGAATATTTGAGAATCGGAGTGTTCCGTTTAATTTTTATTGTGATTTCCGAAGGAATTTATTTTTCTGATATATCGCTATTAATTGGAGTTTCGGAGGTAAATTGCATGTTATTGTTTTCCAAGGAATGTATCCAGCTCTACAGTGGTTTAGCAAAAAAGATGTGTAATATAGAGAGATATAATCTTAGAAAAATGTTTACGTAAATATCTTTATGTATGACGTACGATTCAATAAATTGTATAGTGTCTTAAATTTAGGATTATTTTAGGTTTTTTGACTCACAGTAAAATGATTTTGGACTAGTCATTTTATAGTAATACTAGTTTTTCAGTGGGAATTCAAAATATATCTATTGAGGTATAATTATGGATGATACTCAACACACAAGTAAAGGATCTATTAGTAGGTAAGGGAAGGTAAAGAGAGGATCTATTAATAGCTATAGCTCATATCGGAGTGGCTGAGAAGAAAAATTTGCATCACAGATACCGACGTTAAGGGCGTGGTGGACATCCAGAAGATTGAGGTGGTTCTCTCGCATTGATTTACGTCAAATATATTTTCTATTCTTTCAACCAACGGTTCTCATTCGCAGTGCATGGGAGCGTGTTGCAGTACCTTATTATAACGCAACCTCTGGAGAGCGAGAGCCTTTAGGCGATCAGCACATGGTTTCCTCGGTATTGTTTTAGTTCAACCCGGCGCTGACCTAATTACAACATGGTATTACGTATAATCCTAGGACGGATTTTTCCATCCGTCCGTACTTTCATTACTTCGCATCCATTCAGCCTCTAAAAAAGAAAGTAAACTCTACAAGTGGGATCTCAAAAGGAATCTTTGCGCAGATACGAGAGTTGCGAAAATCGTCTTCCGCCGCTGCGTCTCTTAGACAAGGGCTTTGAGAAGAATACGCCGTCTTCGCAATCGTTTGCTTTCCGAACGTTCGTTTTATGAATCCTTGGAGAAGGGTTGTGCATTTCACGCGGTGACTCTCGTAGGTTGCGTCAAGCGACGCAATTGTCTCGTTACGAGACCGAGAAGAGTCTCCCGACGAATTGTAAGTCATCTTTCGCGTGCTATCCTAACGCACATTATCGCACGTTTCAGTCACGCAACTGTTCTCCGATTTGCTCCGCCTGTTCATTCTCTGTGATAAATTGGTTTTCCAACGACCCTTTCCGCCCTGCGCTGAAATTTAAGTATTCATAAAAGAGTTTTGAAGTTCATGGAAAGTTACGCGCAGTAAGTGCTCGTTAGAAATTTACTTTTCATGGCATCTGACTTCGAAAATTGAATGGACACGTTATCGAAATCGAAAGAGTCTTTCTTTATGAACTCCTATTCGGAATTGAACTCAATCGAACGATCCAAGTCCACGAAGTAAAAGAGACATTTTGATTGTCCATTGTGTTTCTTTGATGATATTGTGGCCCATAAACTAATCATTGTCGCATTGACATTTTTATTTCAGTACGATCGCAGAACTTTGTTTATTACGAAGCATGCAGATTTGAAGCATTTTGTGGACGTAGAGGCGGCTCCTCCGTTTAGACTCCGTTTATTAAATGACAGTCCCACGCGTTTATTGTTACTCTTTCGAGATGTCATGCGTCTAGTTTCTTTTTTCCCATTCATATTTTACGTGTCTCGAGCATCTTCCACAACGTCCTCTGTCCTTCATATCTCCCGCGGCATTTTTTAACGTGCATTTAATCTCCCTCTCCGTTAGAAATCTGCTTCTGTGTTTGGGCTTGCGCTTTCACTTTCCCGACCTCCTCTACCCTTAGGCAGCATCACCACCGTTGAAAACATTATTCCAGCTTCAACATAAGATGCCCTAAAAGATACACCCAGTGTAAACACAAGTGTTCTGTAAGATAAACCGATAACCGAGATTGATTCCATGCATCAAAAGATGAATTAAGAAAAATCTGGATCTCTGAAAATGCGATACCCGAGTGTGTTACTTAACAATCGTTTTCTGAATAATATTAACTACTTGGCTAACTTCGTGTGTAAATGTATTAACATTCAAATAAATGTAAATATAAATTTCATAATAAAACCCTAAATATATTAATAAACAAGAAAATATAAATTCCATTCAATAAATAGGTATTGTATGCAATATGTTTCTCAGACATTTCATTGAATATCATTTATTACTAGTTTATTTAAACACCAATTCCTTATGAAATGTGGGAGTATTGTTAAATTAATTTGTTTACACATTACTTGTTATAAGTTTAATATTATATATAACTTGTCACAAATAGCAAAGAACTGATGTTTATTTAATATTTAACTTCATTCTACCTCAGTTCAAATTCACGAGCTTGTTGCATACCGTTGCATTCCAATGTTCCCATCTTCATTCTTTATTCTAACACTCCTTATGTTGCGTTGCAACGGTTCTTCATCGCAGTCGTACATTCAAAGAATACGTCGTGTTTTCGGAGGCCATTCTGTAAATGACAATGTACACGACGTATAAACAGTAGTTTTTTGACGGAACCGCATTGTGGGCTTGCAAACGTGAGAATGAAAGTTGTGCAAGAGAAGTTTACGAAGAATGATGTAATGAAGCCGCATCATGTTTCACCACTTGCTTTACTAACGTCTTCCAGAGATACACGATAGATTGCCAGAGTGGTTATTTGTGATTCGTGGATAAGAGGGCAAAGAAAAAGAACGAAGAATTACTCGTGTTTTGGCGCTGCTATCTTGGTATGTTGGGAATTAAACCAACGCCACCTAAATAGATTTATGTAGGTGGCGTTGATGAAACTCCAGCACCTACGAGAGGAAGACGTAGAGGAAGACGTAGAGGAAGACGTAGAGGAAGACGTAGAGGAAGACGTAGAGGAAGACGTAGAGGAAGACGTAGAGGAAGACGTAGAGGAAGACGTAGAGGAAGACGTAGAGGAAGACGTAGAGGAAGACGTAAAGAAAGGATAATAATTTCCTTTTACAGAAACGAATTTTCTTTCGCGGAAAACGAATTACGTAAGTGAAGGGCCTATTAAGTTGCCTGGATCTGACGGCCGTGGGTGCACGTCTCGGAGAAAAGCATAGCGGTGTTATCGTGACGGTCGCTGCCTTTGGGCTGCGGAGATCAGCCTTATGTCTTCAGAGACTATGGAGAAGACGATAAATTTTAAACGAGAAATTAGGATAAGCCAAATGACCCGGAGGTGCGACTGATAAATTCGTGCTTGTTGAGAACATCGCGAGGTTTTCAAATTGATTTTAGAAATATGAACTACGACAAGTTGAAAGAAAAACCTTTCGAAATAACGCTTGACGAAGTTAATTTTATGAAACAATTACATTATCCTAAGTTCAGGAAAGCCATAGTTGGAAATAGTGCTCAATATCACAAAATAATTGCAAAATTTAAGTGGTTAGTTCGCAGCGCTGGCAAAATATCTAAACTGAACAAAGAGGAATCTGAACCGAAGAAAGAAAGTAAGAAAGAAAAAAAGTCAAACAACCGAAGAAAGTTAAAAGCGTCGGCGAAGTTATTATTATTAGTTATTATTATTAGTTATTATTATTAGTTATTATTAGTTATTATTATTAGTTATTATTATTAGTTATTATTAGTTATTATTATTATTATTCTCATATCCCATTGCAGGCCAAGGCCTTTCAATCGAAAGGTGGTGGTGGTGGTGGTGGTGGTGGTGGCGGCGGCACATATAGTACACTTTGAGCCGGTTCTGAAAAACGAAATCTTTTCTTTAAACCTTACTAGTTTAAGCACTTCTAAATTAGTCACCGATCATTTTATTCTAGAAACATTTTGTAAAGTACTGTTTAATGTATTGGCTTTCCTAGTTCATACTGCCTTCCTCCTAATTCTTGCATTTTACTGTCCTTGTCCTTACATTGCCAGCACATGTTCTGAAATCGTCACTCCAGCAGTTTTTTTTGCCATGGAACAATTTTTTTCCAGTCCTGGGATCCCTTGCTGTTAGGGTGTGCGTCCACCAGTGTGGCTCTTTTCGCATGACGTGTTCTCTCCGTCTCCATTATATTTTTCTATATTCTTTTTGTGCCTTTTAGTTTAGTTATTCATCAATCTTTCGGTGGCAGCCCTACAAAATTCGGAATCGTCTCCTCCACTTGGCGGTTTCTTCGCAGGTGCAGCACGTAATCTGGCGGACGGACGATCGAGCGGGCGTGCGAGCGAAGGTGGAGCTCGGAGAGCGCGCGCGCCCGAGCGACCCGGACGTGGCCAACACCTCTCCCCTTCGCCCTGGCAGCGCATTCTGCACCCGAACCACTTAGGCGCGCTCCGCTCCGCGACGGGCCATGATAGGCACCTTCGTGAAGGCGCTTTCCGCTAGGTGATAGCGCGGCCGGATGCAGCCGTGACCGAATGACCGCGACGTGGAGGGCGGGAGGACGGGCAAGGCCGATTGGGTGCGTCCTTGTCTTTATCGTAGTGGGTGCACGGTCACGGGCAAGGCCTGTCCCGGAAGTGAGTAGAGATAAGTTTGATGTGCCCATTCCACTCGCGGTATTCCCAAGATGTAACTTAAGATTTACATGTCTAATTGCAGGCTGTGTACAACTCGGTGGCAGTGGGTTACAAAAAATAAGAATATTAATATAATAATAATAATAATAATAATAATAATAATAATAATAATAATAATAATAATAATAATAATAATAATAATAAAAAAGTGAGACGCCAAGAATAGTTTTGAGAAAAATGCATTTCTCGGTTTCGTACACGTTTTGGAAAGTGGAATTTGAGGTTTTTGAACTGGGATTTATTCCAAGTCATTTGATATGTCAGCATATGATAAGAATTAGGACACGTACACTTGTATTCATTTAAATATTTTACAGCACACCAGAGTATGTATATTATATCAGTGTAATTTAATTTTAAGTTAACATGAATATTTTCATTATATTATAATATAAGGCGGGCGCAAAATCCCTGAAACTTTGTTTTAATCGTTTTTTAAATTAATAAGATCAATAAATAGAAATTTTGAAGTAATTTTTAAAATATTTTAACTGAGAATAAAATGAAGTATTTTGTTTGTTAAACAAAGTGTATTAAGTCAATGAATTCATAAGGTTATGCGTGCAAAAGTTCTTTTCCAAATACATGGGTAGTACATTAGAAACGTCGAGTGAGCATCTACTTTTTCTCGCATCGCATTCGGGTTAGTAGCATTGCGAAGCCAACCCACAGGCACTGGGATTTCCCTTGAGTTACCTTCACAACTCTCGTGGAGCCAGTTCTCATCATGGTAATGTCACGGCATGCTTCTCCTTCTATTGTTATTCTTTATAACTCTCCTTCTGATTCAACGTTGCAGTTCATATTTGGTCACTTAGGAGTATTTAACTCTTCATAAATTCAGCTTAAATAACGGGTTTGGACACTTACTCGTAGGACTCCTCAAAGTTACAAAGATCTGTATTGCAATTATAAATGTTACGTAAATGCTTTAGCTCTAATGTTGGGCGATGACTGAGAAAAATTAACATTTGATTTTGTTATAAAAAAATTTATTGACATTTTTCTTTTACAAATTCTTCTATTATACTTTATCGTATATCTTCGTTAATCTAATTTACTAATTTACATATCTTATACATATTCACAGAAAAACATATCGTCTGGATGTTAGTTCTTTGTCCATTGATTGCCTCACGTTTTTCTTGATTTCCTTTTCAATTCAGTTTGTCATTAACCTAATTTACTTATTTACATACCGTGCATTTGCTTATTCATTAGCCTAATTAACGTATTCATATATTCACTAACCTACCTAACTAACTAGCACACAGACATACTAACACTTCACTAACCTAACAGAGACACCAAGGGCAGACACTCGGGTCGACACAAAAACACTAGAGGTAAGGTCACTAAGGCGGTCACATCAATTTTATCGACGCACTTACGGCTGTCATTACACGGTATATTTCATAGTTTCAATCCAACAATGAATAGACCTATTAAATTGATGATAAAATTTATTTAAGACATCTATATAAAGGAACTACGAAGAAGAAACACATTTAATTTTATCTTTGAATCACATGGAGAAATCGATAAGAACGCCCGAGGATGAATTATTTATATGCGTACAAATGAATAATCCGGTGAAAACAATACACGAACAATCATAAATTTCTGATTCGATCGCCGCCACGGATTTTACTACATTTATAGCATGCTAGATTGGAAGTGAAGGAGAAAAAAGAGAAAACAAAATGTGACTTTTGCGCAACATTTGCGCAAGAAGAGTACGCATGCGTGCGTCGAATGATTAGTTCGAGACGTGTAATTGAAGAGAAGTGCCTCACGACAGTGCAAACCGACGCGAGGATGAGTGCGAAGGAGGCTGTAAATGTGAGAGCGATGGTGTTGGAGGCGATGGCGACGATGGCGATATTGAATCACCTAGAGACGGTAAATGTAGGAGTGATGACTGCAACTATTGTAGAAAACAAGTGAGAGTTGGGAGTGGAGTGCGGTTGAATGTAATAATTTTAACTATGGTAACAAAGTGGTGCTGGTTTTTGCTGGCAACTAATAATGAGAGGTGACGACTACTATGCGGAGAGAGGGTGTAATAATCCATATGCAGACTAATATGTGAGCACGTGCTTAGGGACTCTCTGGATAGGGACTCCCAAACATTTTACACATAATGTTAGATCATGAATATGTGAAAATATGTTATAATATGTAAACTGATGTCATGAATATGTAAAACTATTTTAATAAATTTACTTTCATATTCGTTTTAATGGCATAACTTCTATATGCCATTATTAGGAGGTCCTAAATGTTAGCTATGTTTAGGGCTCCCCAAGGTAAATAATACTAGTGCAGATACTAGAAATTTCTTTGCGACGAGTGCAGTTACCCTACCTGGTGGACACGAAGGCGGAGGCAATAATGGCAGACAATGGTGATGGTGACAACCGTACAACTGCGAGAGTTACGATGAAGATTACATATTGCTAGACATGCTAATTATGGCTCGTGGTATAGAGCGAACCTTGTTGTGGTTACGGGTTTGTGTGGTTGTCACGGTGGGAACGGCGTTCGGGGTACGCCGTTGGGTTGATTGATTGATCGATTTCGTGTTTCCGGGTGCGTCAACTGCTTTGGTTATTAGTCCCGTTAGTGTAGTGCATGTATTTTTTCTCTGGAGATTGCGGGGATCTTCCCCCGCTGGATGGTGAGATCCGGCGCCGACCTACCGGCTAGTGGGGTTTCCCCCTAACCAGGACTCTCCCACCAGCGGGGCACCGCCCCAGCCGGGACAAGCTCTAAGCTCCCAACCGGTCTCCCGGGATATGTGGTTGTGTAGTGCATGTTAGTGTAAGGGGAGAGGCTAGGACAAGGAATGGGAAGGACAGATCGCGCGCGGTCCGTGGCCCGTTTGGTAGGGTACTGATCCGGCATTCGCCTGGTGGTGATCGCAGAAACCACGGAAAACTACCGATCAGAGCAGCCGGCCGCTAGAATTCTTCTCCAGACAGCGACTGAATTCGACCTAGCTGAAAAGCTAGTGTCGAAAATTCTGCCGCTATCAGGACTCGAACCTAGGACCTCCCGGTCAGAGGCGCTGCAGTGACATCAGTTCATGCACTGAGCTACCGCTCCCGGTTCGACGTTGGGGGTACGACGCCGACAATGATGGCATTGAATGACAATGATGGCATCGGGTAAGATGTGTGGACGGCGGAGGGGCGGGGGAGTTTGGGCCGCATTGGAAGTGACGACGGCGGCAGCGGTGGGGGCGAGGCTGCGTCACGAATCCAGCTGTCCCCCGCGCCCGGTGCTCTCGCGACATTTGAAACTGCGCAAAGTGACGGAGAAAGCGGCTGCAGCTCGCCGTGCTCCTCTGGCGGCCCCTTTGCCCGTCGCGCCGCCGCCGCCATCACCACCACCACCGCCGCCGCCGCCGCCGCCGCCGCCGCCGCCGCCGCCACTGCCACCGCCGGGGCTTTATTATTATTTGCTGAAGAAGACGGATGCGGCATTGTTCTCCGCCGCTGCGCCGCACCGGGCGCTCCACGAGACGCGACGCGCGCACCGACCGCTCTGCATTGTTGCTGCCGAGTTGAAGGGCAAAAAGTGCGGGAGAAGACCCATTTTCGGAACGTGTGAGAAAATCAGGTTACGCGCTGCCAGACAAGTGTCTGTCCGCTTGAGATGGTGGCCAACCCGCGACTGAGAAGGTGGTGTTTTAATAATTGATGGAAGAGATCTGTTTGATGGAGAGCAATTTTTGAAAATTTCAAATGAAATTTATTCACCAAATTAATGTTATTTTGGATCAGAAACGGATGCGATATGTGTGTATCACCAACCAAATGATCTCTACAGCTCAGCAAATGCATGGTGTTGGAGTTGAAATCAGATATTGTTGTATTATTTATTATTTCTTTAATTAAAGTAATTATCTATGCATTTGATATATATTTCTTTTGCAATCATTCTCACAATATTATTTTTTTTCAAGCCGTATCATTCCACTTAACAGAGCATTGACGTCTCAACATCTTGTACTAGTGAGTACTATAATGTACTAGTCTCAACATCCTAAAAAATAACATGTTTAGTGCAATTGATTACAATTTGTGATTACTTGTAAACTCATTTACATCATAAAAGGACACTCTTCTGCATCATAAAAACCACGGCCAGTGGGTCGAACAGTTCAGAAAAACTATAAATCCTTCACCTCGAAATGTGGGTAACCTGGATAAAGTAGATAATAAAGGACGTTGACGGAAGAAAGGCAAGGCGCGTTTTGAAATTTCTCGTACATCATTATTTATCTCTCGTGGACGTGAAATGATTTCGACACTCCTCGCTAATGGAAGAGAAGATCAGTCTTAAAAGAAAGTTGATTCAAGGTTTAAAATCTTAACTTATTATTTATCAACAGAGTGAGTGATCCTGAATGGCTATACATGAAAATATGCATATTCATTCCTGAAGTATAACGGTATCTGATGATCCACGTTAAAATGCATTGCCAGTAATTAGAGATCCACCGTGGGAACATGCTGTTTGTAGAACAATATGAAATGACCAAGATTTTAAACCGTAACAATAAATATTATTGTGAATCTATGAGTATTGCAGAAAATAATTTTGGGAAACGAGAAGAAAATATTAGCTACCGTGTAACAAAAACCATTTGCAGTGGCAAATCAGCTACAGATTTTGGCTATTATCTCTATCATACTTTTCGTGAAGGAATCGACTTTCTAGAGGCAGAACCTGAATAATGTTAATTGGAGTAACTATATTGTTCATTGAACTCTGAAAAACGTGCACAGATAGTGAAGTTTCACTTATGTCCAGAAGCAATTCAAGGGACCATCTCAGCATTCGCTCAAAAGGTCAGGGAAACTGGAGGGAAAACCTGATCGAGATAGTGGCCATTGACCCAGAAGCGGAGGTACAATAGTTATTACAGGAATACTTACCGTTTTAGAATTATACGGTCCAAATGGTAACTAATAAAACAATTTCACTCAAACAAATAAAACAAACACCTGAAGCGAGCGGTCGGCGCGAGATGCCTGGAGACGGTTTCACCGACACTCACCAGTCTCTAATATATGACAATTTCATCTGACGAATGTGACAGCTTTCCCGTCTGCGAAGCGGCGACTTCGCCGCTTCGCAGACAGAAGCGGGAAGCCCCCCACTGATGGCGCGAGTGGGAACCGGTTCCGAATCAGTGATTCGTCCTCTGTCGCCGTCACGATGAAAGTAAAAGTTCACGTGTCACATATGACGCGATTCACCATCTGACTTTTGCGCGTGAATTCACACGCTCTATCAACAGTAAAGATGAAAGATGCAGCTATGTGAAATGCTGCCGAATGGAGAAAATAATGAGAGGGAAGGGTGAAAAAAACAACAATCCAATTGTATATTTTATATACAGAGATTTTGGATGATCAGGAAGAATAAAGATAATCTCTGAACAACGATTAGTACTTGAAATAAATATTCGTAGCACATAGCTCGCGAACTAAGTATCAGGGGTATGAAGATATTGATTTCATAATAATAAATAAGATGCATTTGTATATTGTTTATGAGCAATTCGTTTCTAATGAATATTTGAGTGATATCTACTAATCAACAATAATTATGCCCCCTAGATATTCAGAAGTTATTTATGAAGTACTGAAAAGTAAAGGAGAATAAATATACTCAAGTATTGAAGGGCGTTTACCGACACGTGTTCAATGTTTATTACTTTCTTTCCGGAGGTAATTTAGTGAGCGAGCTCTCGTGTTTGCCGCCACTTAACGCGTTGATTACAACAGGTAACAGTCCCCGTTACAATTCATCACAACCGTTACCCCACACTTTCGTGAAGGAAGCGACGACGGAACAGACTCGTCGGCGGCTGCAAAACGAAACGCGAAGATCAGATAAAGGCAGGGGCGGGGCGGGGTGTGCTACGTGGGAGCTCTTCCGCGAAGAAAGGTATGCAAACGAAGGCGCGGGCAACGAAATCGCGCGGCCAGGAGCGTAGCGAGGCAAGGCGGTGGGCTCGCGGCGGGCGGGCAGGCAGGCGGGCAGGCAGGCGGGCAGGCAGGCGGGCAGGCAGGCGGGCAGGCAGGCGGGCAGGCAGGCGGGCAGGCAGGCGGGCAGGCAGGCAGGCGGGCAGGCAGGCGGGCAGGCAGGCGGGCAGGCAGGCGGGCAGGCAGGCAGGCAGGCGGGCAGGCAGGCGGGCAGGCAGGCGGGCAGGCAGGCGGGCAGGCAGGCGGGCAGGCAGGCGGGCAGGCAGGCGGGCAGGCAGGCAGGCGGGCAGGCAGGCAGGCGGGCGGGCAGGCAGGCAGGCAGGCAGGCGGGCAGGCAGGCAGGCGGGCAGGCAGGCAGGCGGGCAGGCAGGCAGGCAGGCGGGCAGGCAGGCTTGGTTGTTGGAGTGATAGGGTGGTGGCGGGCTCCGCTGGTCGGCCCCGCGGCGCGGCGGGTGGGCGGGGGCCCCGTGAGGAGCGGCGGGCAGACGAAAGCGGCGCCGGGGGCCGCAGGCGGCTGCCCAGGCAGTGGAGTGGACGAAACGTAGGGAATTTCACGAGCCGCACAGGCGGGGACGCACAGAAAGCAACGATTAGGGATTCCTCCGAGGGAACGCTGTATCACTTAGAATATTCACTTCTAATTATCATTACAGTAACTTATTTAATTCTTGCTATTTATTATTTACTATTTATTTTATTCACATGTCTCTCTTATTACTCAATGAAACTTTATTTCCACAGTGATTGACATTCAGTCAAGAAACAGTAATACATTCATCTAAAGAACACTAAAGTAATAATTGAAATGCAGTACTTGGAGAGTTTGAATATGCCACTACATAAAGCAGTTTTACTAAATTATTTTTTATATTGTACTGTTACAGAGACCAGCCTAATAAAGTTTATTTATAGTTTTCTTAACATAAGAATTACCGCCGACAGCCCCGTAGGAAAAATTTTTGTTGACTGGAAGGAAATAGGATGATGGAAGCTAAAGAACAGACACAGTGGTGTCAACGTTTCAAACGTCCCAGACCGTGAGCCCATAACGAAAGGTGAAATGGCATGAATGAGCAAACGAGACGTTAGAGGAGAAACGATGAGAAGTGAAACAACGATGGATGGGACAACCTACCACCAAGGAGGCGGGGGCGCCAAGGAAAGTGCTGGCGAAGCGGGAAGGGACGGGGCGTGGCGGGGTGGAGCGGGGCGGAGCGCGGAGGAGGCCACGGGCAGGATGTCTCGTGTACGCTCGCGCGCGCGTGCTCGATCGTTGCCGTGAGGAGAAAGTGTACATCCATCCTTCTTGGTGTGAAGAGATGAAAAATTCCAAAAGATTGTCTCCTAAGTTGCAATGATGGATATTATGATTGGTACAGACCGAAAAATTACGTACAATGTGAACCGCTTTAATTTATGAGAGAGTGTTTAATCAAAAGATATATGATCGATCTGCTTCATAAAACTAGTGGGGCCACATCACGCAAAATTACCCGAAAATTAATCATATTTTCGAAAAATTGTGCATGACCTAGTTTCAATTCTTTGATCAACGTATTTCATCACGGAAAAATCTCTCTTCAGTATTTTAGTTGGAGGGAGACGCCGAAAAACGTGAACTATTACATTTTTCGACAAATAAGGGATGTTCCACGAAAATGAAACCTGCGTCATTCCTTTAAGAGTTCTTTACGCCCAGGACAAAATTTAGTCCAAACATTGGGGCAATTTTTTTCATAAAATTAAAAAACATTCGAGGCTTCATGTAATGATCCCAACAAATCCAAATATTCGTTTCAATCTCGCAGGGGTTTCAGTTCGTTCGGATCGATAAGGGGGCATGCTGATAAACCAAAGCCACCAGCGGCAGGGTAGGGGAGCTGTCCGATAGGTGGCCTTGGATGAATCCAACAAATCAACTTCCCTGAAACGATGCAATGTAAATGTTAAACTTATAAAAGTTGCCATAAGTCGTAGAAAAATTACCACATGAAACTCGATGTCATGGATATTAAAATACTCGAGTGTAGTTTATGATAATCGCTCTTCCTCGCTCGTATCGTAATATCACACTCTCGTTTTAATACCCATCATTACATCATCGTTTCATAATGTACTATTTTCTGCCGAAAGTATCGCCGATTTCGCCGTACATTTACAAAACTTTACTTTATTACTTTCGTAATAAGGCGAGAGAGTAAAATGTACTACTATAAATCACTTAAGCACCAAGGTCAAATTTTAATCAGTCAGGGTTAATTATCCCTCTGGACATACTAACAATATTTTTTTCCAAAACGCAATGTATGAAGTATATGAAGGGCTATGTATGAAGTAAATGAAAACGCAGTGTATGAAGGGCTCTGACGCAAAGATGATTCTGACTCCGATACCTCAATTTATGGCTGGTTATTGCCGTCCGGTCATTGTCCCTTTGATTTAAGCTACTTAAACCCTTTAAATCAAAATGTTCCCTTGCTTATATCGAAAGCGTTTCCCATTTGGAGTATCATGTTTAATATCTGAACCCTTGGTATATTATTGGTTCATTTTTGACCCAAGGGGTTTAACTTCAGACTTCTTCCTCTTAATATGCTCTGTAAACACAAATAATGCGTGGAAATGCAGTCACAAATGTTTGGAAAGTATTTATTGCACCAGATTTTCAGTACATTTGAGAAGTATTTTTAATTATCACCTTGTTGCAAAGGGACAATCTTTCACGTACATGAAAACAGTATATGCTAAATAAATTAAAGAGAGATACCAGTAATATTTCAAGCAAATAGTGGTGACTCTCGATGTTCTTAAGGTAATTAATGAAATAGAGGTTTTTACATTATTGCTGAATCAATTGTAGGATTTAACGCCGAAGATGATGTGATTGTAACCATTTTAATTTAAAGATGTTTTTATTAACTTAAGCGCTAACTTTGACATTTTTTTTCGCCTCGTCTTCATTGCAGTAGCGTACAGCCCAAGTCGCCAGAGTGAACATCACATTTATGACCAGTGAGCTGACGAGTAGTTGTTGGGATGGCAGATTTTTGTACGAACCTTTATAAGTAATACTCTTATACCCATTACTGTTGGGCAATTTCAAGGGCGATGCCTAAGGCGATGGGCGTTTGCATTCTAACAGATTTCACTGACTATTGTTTCATGTACTTGACCTTCGGCGTTGCTGTTGTCTTGATCAATAAAGCTGTTGGCTTGATCTTTGGCGCTGGGGAAGTCATAGTCATGGTGTTCTCATGGACCAGAGGCGCGACTTTGGCATACATTTCTGTGTGCTTAATGTAATAACAGCAGGGGGATCATTGAAGTAAACAACAATGTTATCGAAATCGCCATTGCCGTAGCTCTGACGTGACCGTGATCGTTAAAGCCCCTCTTTTTAAATACCTTTTTGCTGATAGTTTCACTAAAGTTACTTGCACACCATCACTTCTTACACTCACGGTACGCTTTAAAGTAGTCGCTACTAACATTCATGTTGTTACCGATTTTATTGCCATGACTTGGCTTCTCAAGAATAGTCTGTGCTATTGTTAACTTTAATATAGCCGTTTTAATTACTGGTCGTATGTCGTATTTACACGATGATACTAATCCAAATAAATTTCATCGATATCGTATCATCCATATTGACGTCAGGTAACATGAAATGTTAAGTAACTGAAAATATTAATTTTATTAATACTGATAAAAAGTTTGGTTTATATTATTTGTTCTTACTTGTGTAAATGGCGCAGAGCTGACAGTAAAACTAAATCTAGTGCCCTTCATGGGGAGCTTTCTGGCGACGGAGGCGGAGGCGGCGGTGGCAGCGGCCAGGGAAGATGAGGCGGGATCGGTGGCGGAGATGGCGAAGATGGTTCCTGGCGCGTCAACAGCAAATGAATCTCCATCGGAGCGTGGTGATAAAGCGGAGTAGAGCACACGACTCTCCTAGCCAGTATCAAGGTCACCGAACGGTTGAGGAAAAAGTAACACAAGGCGTATTTGCAAGAATCCACGTTAGCCCAAGGCTGAATACATTGTACTCGCGGAGGCAACCACATTTGAAGTCCTTGTCTTCAAATGCGACGCAAGGTGTTGGAGTTTAATGGAATCTGTGAGGGGACGCATTAATCAAAGGCGTCATAAAATCTGAAATACGTTTTCAAAGGGTTTGCGATATTGAGGATACTAAAATCTATTGTATTCTCTTATTTAGGGGGGAAGGGGTCACCACTGGCTGTGAACTCACAACTGACTTTGAAGTGAAGAGAATTCAGTATCTATCGATGATAAATGAATTCGTCAAATTAAACTATCGAATAATTGGTACAGTATAAAACGTATCTTCGTGGTTTGGAAGACAGCTTTATTGGAGTAATAAAGAAGTAATAGATTTCCATAAAATGAGCTTTGAACGAAAATTGACATTTTATGATGCGGTTTTAAGAATTAATGTTAAACGGTTTTAAGAATTGTAATATCTTTAGAAGACTTGAAAGTGACTATATATAGCTGGAAAATTTCTGAAATTCGGACGCCCCGCGCTCGAACTCGGGCAATATTGATATATCAACACTTTACTGCTGTGCAGAAACTACAAAATAACAACCTTGGTTTTATCTCCCATTTCATTTTAGTTAATCAAATAAAATAAAGTAATACATACTGCACAAAAATAAACAGGTGTCTCACCAACTATGGGCCACCCCACAACTTCTAAACGGTTCATGATATCGAAATGCTGTTTTTGTCAACAATGCAGAATCATGGGAGCAAGTAATATTCATTATATACGGAATTTTATTTCTCCCATGATCCCGCATTGTTGAGCGTAAACTGCATTTCAATATCGTGAACCGTTTAGAAGATATGAGGGTGGTCCACTGTTGGTGGGACATCTGGTATATTTTCTCATCATGATCGTTTATTTGACTCGTTTCCCATGATAGATTGAACAATTACTTAGTGATCCTTTACTCTGCTTCTTAACAAACATATAGCTTTTCTCTCAGCCCTTCTCCTGGAGTCTTATAGAGTTCTTTATCGCCTTACCTAAATAGCGCAGGCAGCTTCTGCAATAACAGCTTGACGGTAGTACGCTCGTAAAACGAACGTTTGTTTTCTTTTGATTGTGACGTGGTAGGCCAAGATAACCACATATAATTTAAATCATTTGTCATTCTTCTCAATTCAATGATTGTGTTTTTCCGGGCACGTCAACTACTTTGGTCTTTAGTGCCCTTAACGTAGTGAATGTTTTGTTCTGGGTGGTGACGACAAGATAGTTAAATTTAGCGCCGATCTTCACGTCGGCTTTCGCGGTATTTCCCCTCCCAGGTATCTCCTCGGGATGGGAACCGCACCAGGCGGGTCACGATCTAAGCTCCCATTTGATCTCCCTACGTATATAGTGCAGTGCGTGGAAATGTGAGTGTGTGGGTAAGGGGGGAAGCATGAAACAAGGACGAAGAAGAAAGAACGACCGCGCGCAGTCCGTGACCCATTTATTAGGGTCTGCTCCGGCATTCGCCTGGTATTGATCGGAGAAACCATGAAAAACTTAACGATCAGAGCAGCCGGCCACTAGAATTCTACTCCAGGCAGCGGTTGAATTCGACATATTGTTGTCTAGCTAGTATCGAAAATTCCCCACAGTCGGTTTTCGAAGCCTAGGACTTCTGTGATAGTCTGAGCACGGTCTTCTACTTGTGAACTGTTCGTCTAGGATATATGTGTATGCCTGAGCGAAACTGGTACTATAAGTGTTTCTTGTTTTATCGCACCAAGTTTAGTGGTGAACAATAATTGATTTTCTTCCAACACAATTCTGGAAAACGACCGCTCAACTACAGAAACCATTCACGAGACCATTTGGCTTGATGACACGCTTAACTCTACTCCGACAACGGAAACCACAAATAGAAGCCAGTCAGTGAAGAAGAGCTCGGTACCACAACAAAATAGTTCAATCAGCCCTAGAGATATTGATGGTCTACTTCCAAACCTCGTAAGTCTGAAAATCGACGAAAATGGTGTTTTGGTACCGTTGGATTCATCTGACTGGCTGGCTGGAACACACTGATGAGCCCTCAGTAAAAAGAGCAAAACCACATTGTAGTGCTCTTTATCGGCAATTGAAAGTACACATGTTTTACTGGCTGATAGTCACAAATCAGTTTTTTGTCTCGCCTGAAAAATTACTGAAAACTGACATACAAAGTTTTGCGAGTAGACCATTGATATGCTGAAAGTATTAGCAATAGATTTAGTTTTGTTCAACCACGGAATCAAATCCAAACTCAACTAGAAATATCCATTAGTAGTGCGTGCCCCACGACTTCACGGTAAGGAAAGAAAACCAATTCCTGCAGGAGCAGTGGAAATTCAAATCTAGAAAATATCAGTAAAATCTGAAAGGAAATATACTTGTGAAACTCTGTTGTAAAATTTGAAACGAGGAAAAAGCGTAAGGGATCAACACACTGTTCAAGATTCCATGACTTTGATCATAGGAAGGACAAATGCCGAGAAAACTTCATCTGTGCCTTAAATCGTATAACTGCTGATTGAAAAGCACAGTATTGTATCCGTCTTTGTGCGAACTGTAAAACAAATCTCATTATCACAGGGAGGACATTTGAAGAAGCTATGATTATTGTAATAAAGAATGTTCCGCTAGGAAAGATAGAATCCCCTCAAGGATGAAAAAGCCTCCTCAAACAAGCCCAATCCTATCATCACACATTCATTTTCCATTACTTTACAAAACACATGAAATAAAGTTTCATCTACGCCCCATCGCCAACAACAATCCTCTAACAAAAATTACAATTTCCAAAAATTCATCGAAACCTATACATCAACGTTCATAGAAAAACTCATATTCTCTGATAGCATCATTAAAAGCAAGTATAGCGTCCTAAATCTTTCCTTTCCTCATTGGATCTGAAATAGGGTTTTAGCAACAAAGAGAGCTCGAGAGAGTTCATATCAATCCCAAATTCAATTTTCGAGGCTGTGCGAGTACTATCGTAATGATGAATCAAATAATGTAGCTGCAAGTGGTATTAACCCTGAACAAAAACGATATACCACATTATCAACTAGTTGTGCTACAACAGCTTATACTTTCTCGCATTATTTGTAACATTAACAATTTCCGCAAATTGATTGCGAGATTTCAACGAAAATGAGATCTGCGCTATTCTTAATCGCCCCTTGCGATATCGATCGAACAAGTTACATCAAAGACGGAAAAGTAAAAGGATACTGCTCAGCGACACTGATGTGACAACGGTAATGACGGCTTTGAACTATCTCCTCACGTTTATTCATAATTGTCCAGGGAAGCTAGGTAGCACTTCTCCCAACGTGACGTTGTAACCTCGCAAGATACGACGCAACATCCTAGAAGGTAATCAATTTTGTCATGCAATGTACACGCAAATAAAACAAAGAACGGTGTTTTCGTGTGTTCGTCGTGACATAACTGGAGAAGGGCGACGATGGCCCCGCGAGCGATCACGCGTGACGCAGACGGCGCCTTCACCTACGCGTACAGAATGCGCTTCCGCGCGCGACGGCCGCATGCGTGACGCAACGGAAAGTGGCCGCCCTCTCATCCTCCGACCATCATCTCTCTTTGCCGGGCGGAAAGAAGAGAGGGATTCTTTCTCGCCGGTGTCGTCACGCGGAGCGCCATGTAGCCCATGTGTTAGAGGGCGCTGCGTAGTTTTTAATACACATTTATTTTTCATTCGGATATACATAGTTTAGTTACACATTCACTTGCGCTGCGCAGTGATGTGGAAAAGAGTGGGAATGAAAGTTTGTTAGAAATTGTGGTGGAGAAATTTTAGGTATTTAACTTGTATTTCAAGTACCATTTGGTTGGGAGTCAATTGCACCAACTGCACCGATGACATCAATACCAACAAAAGAGCGAGAGAGATTGAGAGTGAGAGATATAATGAAAATGGTAGAGAGAGAAAGCGAGAATGAGCGAACATGGGATGAGAGTGATCGAGGACGTGAGGGTGATCGAGTACGTGAGGGTGATCGAGGACGTGAGGGTGATCGAGGACGTGAGGGTGAACCAGCAAGTGTGTGTCAGACCGAGTGACAGATTATGAGGGAGTGAGCACGAGAGAATATGAGGGAACGAACTAGAGAGTGTGAGGGAGCAAGCGGGAGAAACTGAGAGCGAGAGTGAAATTAACGAATAAAGGAAACAGAAATGTCTATTACATGAAAGATTTCTTACAATATAGTCGAAACTCGTCGATCTTCGTCAGTCTGCAAAGGATTGAAATAAATATGCTACCTTGTTTGTAACGGTTATTGCCCTCCTTATGTTAATAAATCTGGATTATTTGAGTAGACTTAATGTAATTCTGACAATTTGTCACAACTGTCAAGAATAGGAACTGGACAGCATGGTCCTCTTTTTTAAGGATTGTTCTTAATCGTAAGGAAAGGGATCTTGTCAAATGTAACCTGTTTTTGCTGCAACGATGTGCAGTGGAAATTATGTAGATCAACAAAAAAATTATGTAATCAACCTGTAGTTATTGCGATTGAATACGACCGGAAAATATAAACTTGATGGCGTACCACTTTAGCTAAAAACGATCGTTTCTTTTAGAGCAATTCGAATAATTCATATTAATTTTTAGTTTGGCATGTTACCTTAACCTGCAGAGGCGCATATGTGTGTACTCCGCAGGGTCGTTCGCTAAATTCAATGAAATTTAATGAACCTGATGTTGAAAGGCGTGTAGTTTACTCCACAACTTATTTGTCAGTATTCAAAGACGATTCATATTAAAATCTTCACTCAAATTTCCGTTTTCGAAATCAGTATTCGGTTTTCATAAAATAGTAGTATTTCTCTATTACACCTATTGTATATCCACAAATTGTATATATGAAACTGTGAAAAGTTAGTGTCGTCATGTATGCGCCTTTCCAAGAACCGCTAGTGATTTTGTGATGTAATAAATAAGCTAAAACATAGTAAAACAAGTGTCCATTATAGTTTCATTTCATATGCGTAACACTGGATGCCATCTTGATAGTCAAGCGAACACATTGCAAAGAACTTCCTTGCCCCAGAGAAAAACCTGGCATACAAGCGGGTCATTTATCTTTCACCGGAAGGGGCGTTGCTTGTTATAATATGACGTAATTTTACAGCAGGAGGTCCAACGGAAGGCCGCGAGCCTGCTGCGAGGAAGATGAGCATCATGCAATGGCCAAGTGAAGAGCAGTGAAAGCGGTGCGCTTTTCAAGGTATTTAACTCAAGAAAAAATTCCGTCATCACAAGAAATATTTTCTTAAAAGGGATAAATACGTACTAAGGGATAAGTACGTACTAAGGAAAGAATTTGTATCATAAAAATTAAGTTATACAATAAGAAATGAATTAACAAAATAATCATGCGGAAGGCTGAATAGCCAGTTTCTTCAAATACTGAGCAACCGAAAAGTTTATACCACCTAAATATTTTCGAATGAATATTTTCAAGTGTGAATTATAACATAACTTGACTGAGGTGGCTAGAGCCTGTGCCGATTTAGCGCCTGGGTCTGAAGGGTCGCGGGTTCGAGTCCCGCCGTAGGCATGGTTGTTTGTCCCTTGTTTTTCATGTATGTGTGTGGTCGCGGAAGAACTTGTGAGTCTGCTGACTACAGATCGAGAAGCCCGCATGTATGTCTAGTGTACAGGTTAATTTATGTCCCCATGAGATAAATAATGGTTACCCGGCGCGGACAGCCAAAATCGGCATCTCCTGTATCTGAAAAAAGTCCCAGGAAGAAGAAGAAGAAGAAGAAGAAAAATTGTTGTAACTTTTTTGCAATCACACATCAAATAATTTACAGCTTGGTATAGGGCAATGCAATGGAGGTTTTTGCAAAAATCTACTTCTGATAGTACCATGTGAAATGTTACAAGAAATTCTAGGTCTCTCAACTAGGGTGTTTGCGATTATCTGTGCAATATACTATTTCGAAAAGTTACGCGGAATTACCAGTTACATCCCAGGAAGGAAGAATAGACAACAATGGCGGTGGGTATAAATAAATCTGTCTCGTATAGATTATGGAAACGATCGTTGTTTTTTGTTCATCAATGTAGTTTCCAAGAAGGGTAATGCATTCCTAGGGAAAATTCCTTCACTATCTTTCTGCGCTTCTTGCTATAACATCACATTATTCATAACAGCAAAACTATGTCTCTCCTGTAATTTTGACTCCACGACAAGGCTACAATACTTCAATTAAGAACACCGATCAAGCAATGAGACTTCACGCACGGTACGCCAACTTCGTGAGTAATGATTGTGAGAATGCCAAACGATTGAAATTCGACAACGCTTACAATTTATCGTAGTGTTATATCGTCGAAGTTATTAATTTGCTTAAAATTCATTTGTAAGCATAACGTGTTATTTGCGGTACTTTCTTGGGAACGGAGCGAGAACTAGCGTGTGGCGTCGGCGTAATGATGTGAACAGAGTAAATACCCATTAGGCAGGGTATTTATAATGGGTATTTACTCGCTGTTTTTTCGATTAAATTTCATGTTTACAGATTATACATATTTTCTTACTTACCCATCATTAAAATATGTATTCAAAACCAATCAGTGCACTCAAAACAATTCAGAGAAACATGCCATTGATAAAAATAATATTTACACAAGAAACATTTAACAGATAAACAAGATAAAATATAGAAGTAAAAACTTGAATTGATGTTATTTTGAATTTTGTTAGAATGGCTATCTCAAACGGTTCTGAACAGAATAGAAGTGATTTTCTTTTCAAGTTTGCTTCTCCAGCTACATTCAATCCTAATACATGAAGTGTTCCGTAAATACCCACAAAAATACCCATTTCAGGCAAATACTCTTTTAAACACTCGGTGCATTTGCAGTGAATACCACATAGTGCCGGGCATTTGACATCACCACTCCGGGGGTCGGCAGGCCTGGGTGCGTTGCGCGTGCGTGGGCTAAGCGAGGTTGTCTCCACGCCACGCGACTCCTCCGCCAGCCCCCGGGCGTGATCCGAGCCTCACGCAAGTCGCGTCGTGTTCAGGGAACGCAATGCCTTTCAAAGAGTGGATTGCAGTACGGCAGATTCTCACAAATTGAAAATTCAGCGAGATCGGAATAAATTGGTACTTCAACTCATTTATTTATTTGTTTGTTTGTATGTGTCTGTTTCTTTGTTTGTTTATCTACTTCGTTAACAGTAATATCTTTGAGTGAGACTGGGGGAGAAAGCACAATCTGCACACGTTTTCTTGAGCTCCATAATCTCTTTCTCACATTTTATCCATAAAAAGTTGAATAATAATTAAAAGCACTAAGAAAGCCTGGTTAGCGACAATTCACAACTAGCCATTTTCGATCCCGAGTTGTAGAAATTTATTTGCATCAGTAACGAACCACAGAATTGATTTTGTAGTATTGCTATCAAAATGTAACAAATACTCCCGGCTCATCTCCTGTCATAACAAGGAAAAAGATCTCAACGCAGCGTGCGCATAGTGATATTACATTTAGTATGATTAGAAGTAAAATAAAGGACCATCTCATCTTTTGCTCAATGCGTCAGGGCAACTAGACGAAAAACCTAATCGAGGTGGGGGTCATTGACCCAGAAGCTAAAGTACATTACTGTACTTGCTACAGGCATACTCAGTCTTTCAAAATGAGACAGTACGAATGTTAATGTATTGAATAAATATCATTGATAATATAAATAAAATTTTCCTTTTGATGGGCAATATAGTCTCTAATTTTCTAAAATAATACTGCAGCAAAAACATTCCCCTTTGTACTTCAACATTGTATGGATTTTAATTGTTTAATATCATATGGTTATGTATTGTAAAGTTAAAGCAATTGTATTATATGTGTATTTCTTTTGCCGAGCCTTTGACGCTAATACCTCGCGAATGTTTACTTGTGTTGTAATTATAAATATCAGTACTGCATAAAATATGTTCCCACCGTTAAGTATGTCACTTTTGACAAAAAATACATATTCAGAAATAAAATAAGATAATAAGATTGCAGTGATAAGATTCCACGCTAAATGAAGAGAGCCTTGCAAGAATTACGTGGATGGCACTTGCTTACTATTCATTTTTTTCTTTTTTCTAAAAGACTGTAAGATGAGCTTCCCAAGAATATTATGCCATATTTCAGGTGGGAATGTATATTTGCAATTACCCAATGAGCTGAATGACGGAAAACTGAATTTGAAAGAATTCTGAATGTGTAACATAATGAAAATAGTGTTCAATTCTTTTATGGATGAATCTGGATATTCTATGTGAGCTTTGACTGAATTGAAAGACCCTGAAATTTTGTTACCTTTACATCAACCAATTGAAAAATGTTTATTTTCAATGGCGTAAGTGATTGCCGGTTTGACATGGAAAATTGCATTGAAACCGTTCTTCCTTCGTTAACAATTAATTTGTTATCACGAAACCAATTTGAAACTTCTGAAATCGTATTGTTTATTTTTCTTTTTGCGAAGAACATTCGTGTCATCAGCAAACTGAACTGTTCTCCCGTTTCTAACGAACGAACGAAAGATAAGTAAATAAATGTATGAAAATATATAAAAATAATAAATATATAAAAAATAAATTGAATTGTGTAAATTGTGTGCATTTTTATTTCTGGGTTAATTTTTCTTTATGAACAAATATATTATTTTTTATAAATAATTAACAATTTACATGTTTCTAGAGCGTTTACATGTTTCTGAAATGTAAATTTTTGCATGCAAAGCCTTTTTCCAAATTGAGTTTTGAGTTCCTATTGCGGCTCAACCATTCGAAATATCGAAGGAGTTTATTAGACAGAATATGCTTAAAATTAACTTAAGAGCTTTTTTTCAGTTTCGTTGTTTCCTGTTTTGTCACCCTACGTATATTTGTGGGGTACTTGTCATATGTCATTCATAAGATAACTAAGCGATAATCCCCATATACTGCTTGTAGCGCATGAAGCAGAAATGATGAGCTACGATTTACGTCAGAATTGTGAGGCTTCTTGTGTAAATGGTTTTGAAATATTACTGAAGAAAACTAAATTGCCTCAAACATATGTGAGATTTGACGTTTGTCCTCTTCATTTAATGTTTATTCATTCGCTTAAATAAGGCAGAGATAGGCGTTTCAAAACGCTTGTAACAAAAAATCTGCCTTCAGCAGCTGTTGCTCTCTAGTTGTGAAACATGAATGATTTTACAAATACCTGTAGATATTTTACAGATTGAAAATGTCATTGAATTATGACAGATCAATAATTAATAATATAGTCAATTAACTTCTGATTTTCTGTCAAGTTCTGACAGTTCTCATAGAGACGTTCCTGCCCTACACTTTCTATGTTTCAGTGTTCTCAGTCAATCGTTCGTTACTTTGATTGCTCCGGCCTACTTTCATTCGCATCTTACTTGCTAGGAGAACATTAACTCCGTGGCAAAATCGCGTCTTCCCCACGATGTCACACTTCATACAGCACACTTTCATCGCTGTAGACTTTCATAATTCCCCGGACTTTTTGTAAGCCCACCCCATTATTGTTTTGGCATGCCAAAATATAGGATGACATCTGATATCTCTGCGACCCCCAAGCAACTGTCATGGGACAGTGCCGGTGTCCTCGACGATGAATTTCCCTTCTGTCAGCCATTCAGATAGCGACAGCACGTCATTACATTGCGCCAGCTCAACAAAGACTGAGGAGAACGTCCTAGTGTCGAAATCACCGCCTTTACTTCTTTCACGAAGGACGGTTCCTCTTTGGGGTCTCAGAAAATGTCCATTTAACAAAACCCCACAAATTACCGCAATGCTAGTCTCGGTGGTCGCTTGGCGGCTGGCAATCCATGTCATGTTGTAACGCGGTAACCTTTCATGCACGAGTTGGCGACGCTCCACTTGGACGGGCGGGCGGGCGACGCCGGGTCCACTGATTAGCCATGTTTGCGAGCTGAGCCCCGCCGCGCGTGTTCTGATGCCAAGCGGGGAACGAGGAAGATGGTTGCGCAGTATGGAAGCTTCTGGCAGGAGGGGAAAGTAGGTCTCTCAAATACTGAACTGTAGCGCCGTGCCGGAGTCAAGTGACTCCGAAGACAGAATTCGTAATGTCTTAAACTTAATCGGCATTCTGGAAACGCCTTCAAAGAGAACGCACGTGAACGATGTTGAAATTTCTTGGATAATAATATCTTGATATATAGCTTATATCCGTTATGTACTACATTTTAAAGTCGTGTAAGACACTTCACTCCTTAGAAATTTATCGATCACTTTCTGATAAGATTAAAACAAGCATGTTTGTTCAGACCGTCTTGTATAACGTCGGATGTCCAGGAATTTACAATCTCTGCGTTTGGTCGTCCGATCCTTACTGTGGAATGTCTGTCCATTATAACATGCTAAGAGATATGCAGTACATATTCACCCAGTTTAATAAAATCGATTTTTTCCTGTTAAATGTATAGACTCTCGGATAGTAAACACAGTAATAATATTTATTTCAAAGGATGAGGAACATAGGTAATAAATGCTTCAGCTATCAGGCGAGGAATTTGAGAACATTTTCGGTGCGTGTTACCATATAGATTTGAAACGTGAACCCTATTAAATAAGGGAGATACGAAATTCATCAAGTTCCTCAAGGCTAAATCTTCAATTTCACTCTCCTTGTGAGAGAGTTCGGATAAATTGGAATGTAAATTTTATTTATGCCGAAAAGGGGACATCAAAGAGGAGGATGAAGTCAATCGGAACAATTAGAAATGGTTAATGATGACTCATAAATTAATGAAACATCTTCATTACGCCTTGTATATCGCGACCTCACAATGCTAAGTGACATTCTATCTGACATTTGTGGCGCAAATATTTTTGTTATGTTTAAAACTCTGCATTTCCAGATCTATAACATTAAAAAAGTTTTCAAATCAAACTTGCAGAAAACCTATGAACAAAAGGAGATACGTGTAAGTTTCTATTTTTACTTGTTGTTACACTACTCAACTAATATTCACAATACTCTCCTGTAAATTTTTTTCAAAGTCAGATAGAACCTTTTCGTTCTCAGAGAACGAAATCTGAAATTAAATACAATAAAGCTCTAATAAATGGTAAAAAATAATCTCGATTTTCTAATGCATGTAATTGTACTGTGCTTTTCTCCCAAATGCATCCAGACAAACGATACATAAATAAATGTGCACGCTTAGTGCTCTTGCGCAGAAGCTTGGCGTCCCAGAGACGTCTCCGCTCGTCTCGGAGATTCTGCGTGTGACATGGCGTGCCCCCACTTCTTACCGCGCAAACACCAATTTCACGCCTCGGAACCTCACTTCGCCCTGCTGTTCCGCCTGCAACTTTCGCGCCTTCCTTTATGGGAACGCAATATCTCGTTTCCGTCATTTATAACTGTTTTGCCCCGCGTTACACACGCTTAAAATCTCACTCGCTTGCCTAAACGCTACTAACTCTCTTTCTCTATCTCAGTCTCACTCTCACTCTCTCTCCTAAGTTTTCTCATGATTGCGGGTAGGGAGTTCAGAATAATTTATTTTTAATAATTTATTGTATTAAATAAAGAATGCATACGATCACGAGAGCATGTTGTGTCGTGCAGGAATTTGTTACTTCTCACTGAAGTCACCGTGTCTTGAATATTCACATTGCACAGATACCAAGATATTTCTTGGTATGTAAATAAATATCGTAACAGCTTTTAGGTAAAATTTAGTTCTGGTTTAAAAACACACGTAAACATCACGTAGGACATTCATCCTGATAATGGAGTGTCGCCGCTGCAGAAATGTAACAAAACGATTTTCAATGTAGAAACATATAATTTTAAGTATTTATAAATCACTTACCGACTGTCAGTATAAATACAAGTCTTACTGAGGTGAAAACATCAGCTTTAAATTGAGGTAATAAATAACGGGAAAAATCAAAACTCAAATGAATTTATTCATCCAACGTCTCCACAGAATGTCGGTTTAAAATTAAGTTACAAAATTATTCTTATTGTTGTGATTTTTGTTGATGAAAAAGAGCTAAAATAATAATCACGTTCAATTGTTAACTAAAAAACATTTTGGGGAAATTATTGACCTGAAGACGGGGACAGCTCCTAGTGTTCATGTTTCTTGCTAGATATCAATTATTTATATTGTTACATTTATTTCCCATTCTATTAGTCAGAAAGTTCTTTGTTTTGATTCATTCACAAACCCACACACAATATACGTTATGCTTAAAATTGTATGTCAATATCGTCGAACAAGTTAAGAAATACTGTGAACGGATTCTTCTTGATCTTGTGCATGTGCAAAATTCATGCAGTGATCTGTTGAATATTTTTACATCACAATTATTATACTACCAGAGGATAGTACTAATCTTCTAATTTTGAAGATCTCCAAAATTTGGTAGATATAAAATAAAAATTCCAAATGTCTTAAAATTCATAATTTCAAATTACACCGCATTGTGGGGAGCAAAAGATGCTTTTGAAAAACATTTTCATTACACTCATGATAAACAATTTAAACAAGATATCAAATCGTATTTCCCGGGGAATATTTCTTCCTTATTACTGGATATCTAGAATATAACGCAGCTCACTCATTTACTTTTTGTCAACTAAACTTACAGTACTATGATGCTAAGAATAATATGTGTAGTAATGTGTGAACAGAGAACAATGTAAAGAGCTCTAAATGCGGCTCATCATTTGAATCACGTTCTAAATCGCGTCCTTTCGTAAACCAGCTTTGATGGTATAGGTTATCATTCCGTGCTACTTATCCGAAGTTCGAACTCGGCCAAAGTCGGGGGATTTTTTGTGGTGCAAAATATCGAGGGCGTGCATGCGGACGCTGGTCAGCATCTAAAACAGATTCCAGGCCGATCCTGGCAAAATTAAATCCTCTAGCAATTTAGCACCAATAGAGAGTTTCGATTTGAATTATTGGATAAGATTGCGGATATTGTATCTTGGCCTGCACTATCTGGTATTTAAATCAAACGTCAAAATTGGCGCAGTAGCGCCCCTAGGTAAAGCAAACTACCCTAGGTATACTTGCTCGGGATAAGCCTCACAAGAAGGCGCTTGGGGCTTCTGGAGACTCGCCTACGCACTAATCCGTGTATGGCACTAAAAGAAGTATCGACGAGTTGGAACGGTCGGCGGCCGTAGTTCACGCTTTTCCGCCTGGCGCCGCTCCACACTGCCCGGCGCCACGCTGATCGTCCCGGCGGCGAAAGGAGTCGGAGCCGGAGCGGAGGCTGCGGAGGAGGCGGAGACGAAGGCGGAGGCGGCCTGCGGGAAAGGAGGAGGCAGTTTCTCCTGTGCGCTGCGGTCTGCCGTGAGCTCATCTTCACTGCCTCTGCCTCGGCTGCCGCCGCCGCCGCAGGCGTCGGCCGCCCCGAAAGGGAACGCCGACTTCTCGAGCGCCGTCGCCGCCGCTGCGGCCCTCGCCGCCTGACGTTTACCGCTGCCGCTGCCACCCCTACCCACCTCCCCAACGTCGCCGTTGCTACCTTTGTCTCATCCACGTCCATCTGTGTCTCTCATGACATTCTTCCCACTGGACGCACTCGCTTCCACTGTCTATCTGAGCGGTAACTGCAGTAGCAGCTTCTGTCGCAACAGCTGTTCAGCTTGCGCTTTCAGGCGAGGCTCTGGACTAGTTTCCCGGACAACACTTGCTCTGGACGCTGCGGACGAACGTATCTTTCAGCTTTTTCCACCATGCAGTTTCAGTGGATGCATTAGAGATGTTTTAAAACGTATAGATGAGTTCTTCCATCCTTCTAAAGGGAATTACACACTTTTTTTTACATCGAAAGCTGTTTTGAAATGATGAGATTGTTGAAGGGCAAGTAAAAAATGGAAAAGGAAGGTAGCAAAGATGTGAGTACTGGTTGGAATCAGTGCATCAAAGAATTATATTCAGTAAGAAGTCAATGCTGAAAAGAAAAATATCTTTGAAAAAAGTAATAGATATAATTTAAATTATGAAGTCCTTATTTATATTCTTATTATTGTGAATCACTGTGAATGTAGTTAACTTAGTGATCTGATCGTTTAGTGCATCGTTAAGGACAAAAAACGAAATGCAAAATACCACACACTCATGGGAGCTTTAAAAGAGAGACATCTGCATTGCCCATGAATGACTGACGAACTTCGATGAAGACTATTCTACCGAGAGAGGGAGAGAGAAAGGGGGAGAGGGGGGAGAGAGAGGGAGAGAGGAGTGTGAGAGAGGGCGGAGGCAGAAAGACAATACACTGTCTTTCGTTTGTTTTGGAACCTTTTTATTTCATCGGAATTACACAGCTACATTGGAAATATCAGAGAGTACGTACTTCATTTCGCAAATTACGTAAATGTTATTCCTTAAGAAAACGAGAAGGAAACTATATTGTTCTGGTTAAATGAAATTTGTTCTGAAAGACGGGGTGCAAATAAAACAAAATAAGGGGCGATGGAATGTAACGGGCTAAGAGAGTAATGAGGAGATGATCATGGGCCTAATTTACTCGTTTACTGGACATTCTTAAGTTGAACGCAAGTTTACTGTGTGTGTCATACCCATAAAAGAGACTAATGTTTTATAAAGTTAGAGACAGGGAAGGATGCACCCATGCGGCAGTCAACGCATCAAAATAGTGAGCAACGTGGGCATGAAATGTGCAAAACGTAAGTTGTGCAATGTGCATGGACAACTTTCTATTTAAAAGTATTACGGAGAAAGGTTACATTTAAATAAGTACGATTGTTTTCTATTAGTTTTATGTATTAATGAATAACATTCAACGATTTTCGGAAACCATTAACAGAGGAAAAACGCAATTTTTTGTCCACGTTTAGCAGCACGGTAGAGAAGCATCTTAGAAAAATGTTGATACGTAAAAATAGAACGAATCTTCGGTTGTAGGGGTTTATTGATGAATAGAGGCGTGGGAGGAAATGAAAGGCGCCCACCGAAGGAGGGCCGTTTTCCGGCTGGTGGCTGGTCAAAGTGTGCCGCGGGGGCACGAGGTTCGAGTGCGCGTCTGTCGCCGTCGACCTGTACACAGCGCCTAGCACCCAGAACCCGACACGGTGCCTCCAGCACACTGCACACGGGACTGCGCACCCGGCATTAGAAATGCGACATCCACCACAAAAAAATCGATGTTCATAATACATAGACTGAGTTTAATCATTGATGTCTCTCAAACTATTTTAGTGACCTCTTAATACCCGTGTTGACATGATAGGGGGCGATTTTGTAGGGACCAAAGTGGTAGTGTTTATCGATTTATAGTTGAGATTTTGCTGATAAAACAAACTCAATGAATTATGAGAACAATAAACAAAACTTTTTATTGTCTAATTTGATAATACAAAAACAATACACTACATTTATCGACAAAAATTCGACTAATTTATTTTTATCATTGGTCACTTAGGCCTTAATAATGTTCAATTTATAGATATCTGAAAATTATTGTAGTTTTTATTACACTTTTCATTCAAGAATAAAATATCAACTACAAAAAAACATAGACTCAAAACATCGATGTCAGAAAAATATTGGCTTCAATAAATCGTTAAATACATCGATTTTTTAAAATAAAAATACCGATGTTTTCAAAACATCGACATGGATATCGCATCTCTACCCAGCATCCGTCACCAGCAGCTTGTTGGAGCCCAACATCTAAAATCGAGAGCACTGCATAAGGTACTGGATGCCGAGTTGGATTTTCTCACTTCTTTTCTTTTTCCTTGCAATGTATCTTCTGTGGCTTTCTTTAGAACCCCTTCCTTTCCTCTCATATTATGTCTTGTCCAGTTCTTTCTATTTCCTTCTATTCCTTTCTATTCTTTAGTATTATTGTATTCTGTATTCTTTACCATTCTTTCCAACAAATTTTCATCCTTTACGTGCTCAGATGATAAGCTCCAGCGCATAACACTCGACATATGGTGCTGGGCATCCGGTGCCAGGTTCTCATCAGCCACCTTGCCATTCGGCGCCTACCAAAATAGGTATATTAGTACGCCTTGCTCGAGGCTCTATGCTTACTGCCTCCCTATTAGCTGACGTGCTCCGTATTCTCTACATATGACCCTCAATCTATTCGGTAATTCCTCTGCCGCGCATAAAAAATACATTTTTACAACGACCGACAGTTTGCGGGGATAGATTAAAGATGAAGTGAATTTTCAGAAATACAAGAAATGAGGCGTATTGCCGTATTTTATTATATGTTGAATACATTGAGGGGGCCACATAGTTTAGAATGCTCTGGGTACGCTTTGGTTTGATGACACACTTTGCAATTGTGATTCTCATGCTAAGGTCGAGTTCATGGTGCCTCGGCCGTAGGACGACGATGGAATTTATGTTGTGCAAACGGCCGACTTTCTTGAAGTTCTTAAATAAGGTTCTATAAGGTAAGTGACTTAACTGGTCGTCGGTAAATTCCCAATGGAAATGAGGACTTCGCGCATGTCTAGGAAGTAGCGGTGTGAATATGTGTTAGGACTATAGCAAGTGGGTTATGAAAAACTAAAATTCATAATATATGTAGTTGAAAGCTCGTAATCTGATGAACTAATAGTCAGTTTTTATTTTCGGGAAGCTGTGTAGTTAATGTGTTTAAGTTGTTGGTAACGGTAGTTTAAGAATAAACGAGAATTCAGAGACATATGTGTATGAAAACTCTTGACGGTAAGGAAGAACAATGTTCCAGCATGACTCGTTTTGTATGAGTAAGAACTTGCTGTGTTAGAGAACAACGACCCTTGCTTCACGAACGAGCAAACGATATACGTTACTGAAGGTCGAGGTCATTTACTGAATGTCTTACGAAGGGCGCAGAGAAACTGGATAGTGTATTAGTCAGCACGACTGGCACACAATGCTAAATTTAAAAACACTATAGGCGACACGTCCCATTATTTTACAAAATGCACTCCGCCTATGAACATTTCATTTTATTGACAAATGTTAAAAAGGAAAACCTTAGCAATTATTACTTCTATGTCAGTTACACGAAACAAAAAAGGAACGTTTAACAATGTGTAATAATGTTAAAGTAGAAATAATTTTGTTACAAAAAAACAGACAGTATAGAGAAAGACAGCGTATGCAGATCGTATTACTTTACTTGTGTACTATAAGCAACCATTTCATTTTCGTAAAACTGATGGTGCGGGTGAACGATATAGATAGGCATAGGGTTGCATAAATTAAGATATTCAAGGTAATAAACCCTATTTTCTCAGCACATAAAACAGATGAATCTAAAAAATGACGTTTTGCAAAACTAGTTTATCTTTAGTGCATTCCTTTATTTCGCGGCCAAAGATTGACTATGTAAAAATTGACAAGTAAAAATTGACTATTTTTTTACAGGTTGCTTCACATAACCAAAGAATGGACGAATTTTTATATTCTACTTTCCTTGTGTGCATCGTGGATTTGTAATCAAGGTACCGACGTGACAGCATTTCTTAGCCTCGTGTGGAAAAAGCGACAACGAATTGACGGCGGCCAACTGGGACGTGGTTATCCAATGGTGAACTTCCTTACAACTTAATTTTTTTTTTGTATTGAAGCAGCCGATTGGATAACCGCGTCCCACCTGATGGAAAGTACACTCGCCCTACATTTAAATCGGAATACAGCCATGCAACGCGACGGTTCGGAGGGCAACGGCCGCCGCGTCACGACGTCGCCACACGACGCCGCGCCGCTCATTGCCGCGCATCGCCGCGCGCCGGAAAGTCTGCCGGAAATTTTCGCCGGGCCGTCGTCGCGCCGCGGCGTTGGCCGGCTGACCCATCCCCTAACTGTTTCCGTCGTACACGCGGCCGGCCGGCCATTAAGGCCAGGGTCGTCTTCCCGCGCGCTCTCCCCGCCGCGAGACGAGCCCGCGCCGGCCACTCCGCGGAAAGTGACAGTCGACGAGCTTTCTTCGCGCTTCATTTCCTCTGGCTGATGACGCCTGCGCGTTGATTAGTGTTCGCTACACATGCTTGAGCGGATTGTGTCGTTTTTGTTTGTTTCTGATTTTGCTCTATGGTATTTTTTTTACTGTCAAACACTCTTTATTTTTCTTTACTTGATGGCGTCCTTATCCAAGTGCGATTTGTAATGTCGTCTAATGGAATAATACAGTAGTTTGAAGGTTCTGTGGTAATTCACCCCAAGCGCCTGAAATGATGTTAGTAATGTTCGCAGTAATATCGTTCATGGACTGCAAAACTCGCGTAACTCGAAAAAGAACATTTGGGGATGAACCCTTGTAAATTTTTCACTGGCTGTTGAAATACAGGTATTACGCGCTTAATTATTGGTGAATTATGTTGTAAGCATTAGTTGAACGCTTCTTAGAATTATTGATAATAATTATAAACCTTAATATAATTAATATTTATAATAATAAAATAACGATCGTATCCCATAACTCGTATTTTTCGTATTGTGCCAGTGTTCCAGCCCATGAACGATAATTGTTAATATGCATTCGATTAAAAAAATATATACTTATGTAGTACGTAAGTGTAAGAGTCATTTACCGATGTTCTTCCAATTGCAAGAGAAAATAATGTGAGTGTAAGTTATAAAGTGGAATAATTCGCCCCAGTGAGAAAATCTTTCTACATTTGATAAGTAGGTAGGTTACTTTTACTTCCTTATGAATTAGGATATAACTGCATTGTGAATTTACGCTTGTGATTCTCATGAAAATTCATTCAAAACATTACATTGCATCTCTGTATTAACTGTAATTAAAATACTCTGGGGAAACCTCTTTAATGGTGTGCATTATAGTACATCATAAGATATTTATTTGCACTGATGTTTTAATTGTTATCATTAAAATGCAACAGTACATACAACCATTATTTGACTTTCTCTCGCATTTCTTTGCAAAAAAGATGAGCTTCTATTTGCGTGACACGAGCAGACGATTCTGGCGGATATAATTCAGATGCAGGAGATTCTCTCTCTGTAACTCGCGTCTGGCGTGGATTGCAACAGTCACTACTCTCACCAACTGTTCTCTCAGTGTCTTTCTTCGAGTGCAACGAACATATCCAACCTTAGGTTTATTTGTTATAAGCTTGACGTAGTGACCAAGTGGCTTAATAAATAGATCAAGAAATTGATGGTTATATTGTGGAGAAGAAGTTAAAACCCTTCGAAGAATTTAATGATGTGTGTAGGAAATGACGATGATGGTGATATATGTAGGTAATTAGAATCACGAATTTGATTTTGTCCGAGTTTATTCTAATAGTGATGGTTCGTACGAATGATGAAATTGGTGTTAGGTAAGGGTGTTAGGTAGTTAATTGGTGTTAGGTAGTTTAAAAGTATGGAGATTTCCGCGGTTTTCATAACAATACTCGTATGACTTGATTATTTAAAAATAATATAAGTGAAACTGTTTTTGGACAACTCATGCCAAGCTTAATTGTTCTTTCAAGTACATGTCTTATTCTGAATAGTGAACTACCTGAGATGATTAAGTGACAACAACTTTTGCCTATGGAGTGTCTCTAATGACGAGATTCTATAGTTCTAGTCCGATTGTGGCCGATTTTCGATATATAGCCAGGTCGAATTTAGCTGCTGTCTGCAGGATCATTCTAGCGGTTAACTGCTCTGTTCGGTAGTTTTCAATGGTTTCTCCGATCAATATCAGGCATATGCTGGAGCAGTACCCAACGGGCCACAGACCGCGCTCGATATTTCCTTCCTTATCCTCCTCTCCACGTACACACAACACTAATTTACATATATACATACAATACATTACACTACGACACATGTCGGGAGGTCAGTAGGGTGCTTAGAGGTTGTTCCGACTGGGGTGGTATCCCGCTGGGGGTAATATTTTTTGGGTCTAACCCCCGCAAGCTGACGTGTAAGTCGGCGCTGACTCCCATGTTCTAGCGGGGGAAGAACACCGCCATCTTCTGGAATATAACATTCACTACACACATAGGACTAATAACCAATGTAGTTAACGTGCCCGGAAACACTGAAATACTCGCACACTCAACTCATTCGTTCACTCGGAACCGTAGCGAGTAACAGCGAACGTTTATGACAACCCTCAACAGGTCGTGCTTCTCGATTTCCTCAGCTTTCCGTCGGGAAGGCGAAGCGATGCAACTGGCCACTCCCCTCTCCCGTCTCCGGAGGCTCACCTGCATCACCGGTTACGCAACTGGCACGACCACTGCCGGGACCCGACCCGAGCGCCCCGAGCTACTTACACACGTCTCGATATCATCGAAGCGCCTGTCGCGGCGGCGGCGGCGGTTCTGTCGACACACGACAGGGCTCACTGCCAATGGGAGCTACTAGTACGTACGGCACGCCTCTTTCTCCCTGCCAGTCTCCCTGCAAGTCTTTCGCAATGGATGAAGTGCCGCTCGCGTGATTCCAGTATTTCGCAGAAACGGTCGGATGCAGAAGGAAGTTGCGTGAGATACTGAAACTGGGTTTGCTACATTTTTATTTTAGTTTACACAGCGTAGGTACAACGCAGCAGGTGCGGCAACGAAGCTTCACGTGTGACGAGCTTTTAGTTTGTGATGAAAGAATATAATCTAGCCACGGGTTCCACGGTTGACCACCGTTTAGAGGAATTCGTGGAAAACCTAGGCTTTCTTTTATGGTTATTACGTACGTACTTGCTTAGTTTTGTAAATGTAAACACCACGTGAATAAATTCCGTAAATACTACAGAGTGCATAATATAAAATGTATTGGTTGAATGAGTGTATGATAAAATTCTAAATATAGAATAACTATTTCTAACTTGATTTCAATCTATCATCCCGTGCAATTGAGTAACGTGTTAACACTTCGTTGTCTGAAGCATGGGTCCGATCATTTCATAGATGGGAAACTCCTAGAAAAGAAATTTGATATTAATCTTTGTGATCTCAGTGATGTAGGTTAAAATTTGAATTTCGTAAACGATTTCAAATTGTTTATCGTTTTTGTATACTAGTTGGGGAAACAGTAACCAAAATCTTTCATTTATTTTTCACGAAAAAACATCTAATTTGTTGCGTTTGTTCATCGCAATTATTCATATCATTAATCGACGCAACTCGTCTCCAAGCACCTGGTCGAGCATTGAGCACTTTTTGGGAGTAATCCTCCATTAATATTCGTTATTTATGTATGTTTCCTCTCGTCAGTCGAATGTCAAGAGACCCGCCAGGTAGCATCTCCGCTTATGTGCCTCCACACAACGCGCCCCTGCGCCACTTCCCAGAAATGGGAAGAAATTAGGAAAGAGCATAAGTTTAGGACGCTTCACAGGGGTTGGACTAGCCCCTGTGAAGAGGGAAGACCCGTTTTGTTGGAACAAATTTCACAAGAGCTTGCCGGGAAACGAACCCTGTCCTTTTTGGTGAAAGGCGAGTGACTTCGCTCTGACCCACAAACTACTACGAGTTAGAAGGAATTTTGAACATTTAAAATGAAGAAAAATTATAATTCATTTGATTGTAGATATTTATTAAAAAGAAGAAATAAGTTGTACTTACGATTACATCTCTTACGATTCCAGAAAAATAATAAAATAATGGATGTTCAAAGCCAGATAATTATGACCTGTAGAACTGGTTACGAATAATATTCCGTGATTATGTTGATAATTCTTGTCGTGCTCAATAGGACGCTTGATGGAGATAACTCAGAATGGCTTCAGAACATTCTAAACTGTTACATTTATTAAATCTTTTTAGACTACATTCCAGTTTACAAAGCCCTGGTAAATAAATTTCTTAGTAATGATATCCATGTGTGATGGTATCAAGTTGCAAAGTGAAACACATTTGTTAATATTATATTTCAATAAAAAAAAAACAGTTCGGGGGGGGGGGTCAACTCAAAATATTAATTTGGCTATTCATTTTCAGAAACCATTTGTCAACTCCTCCCTATGAGAGGGATAAGCGACTATGTATGTCCAAAAATTAGAGAAAATTCTCTTATTTTCAAATGATTTCTCCATTCATTATTGATATTTTCGCCCATCGATAACTATCTATCATTTAATTTAAAAGCGGATTCCGAAATTATTGCTCCAGTCTCATTTCTAAGAAAGTATGCTAAGGTAAGAGAGTGACGATGAACATCACAAAAGAAGTGATTTCTACTGAGTCAAAGGAAAAGTATAATTTTGCTGTGTCAGAATTTTATAATGATCACCAGAGACATACTCTTCAGTCGTCACAAACCGTACGTCGTTTTCCTTCCTCGTAACGGATACCGATTTCGTCGTAAATCAATACAGACCTTTTACCGGTCCACACATAACCCTTGTGTTCAATCGAGGAAATCCGGTTTGACGGTCGCTGGCGGCTGAGATAGCGCCGGCGATCTTGTAAAGCAGCTGACACTACTTTGCACCAAGCCTAGCTAAACGGCACGCATCTCGCCTACTGGCGACTAACGGAACGCGGAGGTCCGCGGCTCGCGGTGGGAGCAGCGGCTGCGGCGAGCAGAGTCGATCCCCGGAGGCAGCGGCACGAGACGGCGTGAGGCGGCATGGGACGGCGCGCGCCAACCTCTCTGTCCGGCACGCTCAGCGAGCAACCGCGGCGCGGTACGGCGGCCCACACGCGGCTGCACGCCACGGTGCCTCGCCCCCTACCAGCCCTGCCCCTTCCCTCCCCTTCCCCGTTGCTGAGTACAGTGGCCTCGGGCGCGTCCCTCCCCTTCCCCGTTGCTGAGTACAGTGGCCTCGAGCGCGACGTGCCAGGTTCGAGGATGCCGGTGTTGGCGCCGCTGGCGCGCAGCGTTATTCACCAGTATGCATAAATGTATGAATTAAGCTCCATTGAGGCCGCGCCATAAAGCCTCGCGCGGACATCCGCAATCTTAACAGCGCGGCGTCTGTCACGCGCGGCAGATGCCCGGGGAGGGGGACGCGATGGAAACTCGGTTTACCCAACGATTGCTCCTCTTGCTGATATTGACTTGGCGGAGGAGCTTTGCTCCGTTCATACGGTATTGGAAGAATGTTGATACAGAAAAGACATCATGCGGTAAAATGTTTAGTATCTCGGCGGTTTTATACCACACGTGAAGGCAGAATGGCGGTCGTAATGTTAGGCAGAACACGGCGAGCGTTGTGTTAGCGCATGGCACGAATGTATCTGGGCCGATGCTCCCTTACCATAATTCCTCATAAAATTGTGACAACTAGTTATATGCCTCTGAAATGTAACTTTTAACGAAAAGTCTCTTTGCAAGTCTTCAAAATCCTTTAAATTGTTCAAGTTTCGTCTGGAAGCACCATAATTTAAAGAGCTTATATGCAATCCACAGGTGAATAAACATACATTTGAGTGGTAAATGTATTTCTAGTAATGTGCTGCTCCAGTTTCATGTTTTCTGGATTCTCCGTGCGAATAAGGTAGTAATTAAGAAATGCGTTTTGAAAGTTATTTACATATTGCTAGGAGCTGTTACGTTTATTAGGAAGTGTCTCATCCGTAAGACAAAAATCTCAAATGTTGCTCCATTCATTTTAGAGACATGGACGGAATATACTTTATATGCGCTAGAATGTACAAATGCATACTTTGTATAACAAATATTTGAGAAAACTTTTACCTGAACAACGCAACCAAACTAATGGTGATAACAAATACCTTTCATCGTCCCAATGAAGAAATAGTGAAATTTTTGCTTCTGTGTTTTCCATCAATAAGTTTAATATCCTACTTTCGGTTCTGTCGTGCGACTCTTTTAATCCATTGGAATTTTTTGTGGGAGAGTTTGTGTTAGAATTTGTCAACGCTCTCTTATTACCTTTGCCTCTCAGTACCACTAAATGTTATTTCACATCCATCCTATGATGAACTTGGCCTATCGCATCCTTGTATAACAAGGGATGTTTCTGCTAATATCCAGAGTGAATCACTCACATGTGACCACATTATGTGAGAACAATTAATATGGAATACCTCGATCTCTATAATCAAAATTGTAAAGACACTCATCAGGCACGCATGTATCAATATATAATTCCGCAAATTATTTACTATTCTCTTTAGATTATAAAATTATGTTAGATGAATTCACATTTGAACTACACATAACATTAGGATTTTTACTTTACTTCTTGGTTAAGTCTGGGTGTAAAGGCTAAATCATGATAATTTAATGAGCGGCGAGACCTGTATCGTAAATTTGTCGCCTCTTCTCAAGAGCACTTTGTAATGAGAGCATATGATTTCTAATAATCCACACTTTCCCTAAATATACCTGATATAGAAAAAAACACCAGAAAGAGACATGTCAGGTGCGTGTGTGTTATGCATACGTTGACCGCCGTGAAAGTTTTTGTTGGTTCTGAGTGTTGCAACAAACCTTCCAGGAAGAAGCGTATCGTTAAAGGAGAGAGAGAGAGAGAGAAAGAGAGAGAGGTAGAAGTGGTTCCGATTTGAAATGTATCTGATTAAGAAAATAATGGGATATAGAAATATGTAACTGAAATATGAAATATATAAGAAAAGTTATAGAAAAACACTAGAAGAAAAAAGTGCGAGGTGTATGTCCGTTACGCACACATTCACCATCGTTTGCGTTTTTGTTGGCTCTGAGTGTTGCAGCAACTGCTCCAGGAAGAAGCGGAACGTCCAGGGAGAGCGAGAGGTGAAGTAGTTCCCAATTGGGCCCATCGTCTATGACTTGGAAAATCCTGGCAGCGTGAGCCGTTCGTTACGTACTCAGATGTCATCCCGCTGCGGTCCCCTCCATAGGGGCTTTGTTAGGAGAAAGCATGTTAGGACGGAAGCGGCGTTGGAAATGTCAGACGTGGCTCTTCACTGCACATACTTTCAAAGGCACAAACGTAACGCGGCCTTCCTCAAACTAACACTTACGTGTCGGTATCTTTTTAGAGACGTGGGGATAAGAAGTGGGGCTATTATTGAGAACATGCCGTGTGCATCAGATAACAGACATGCACGGCGGTTTCTGGCCCACTCTCGGGTATCCTACAGAATCTAGTTATAATAATACAAATTATGGAAGCTTTTTCGCTTTCTTTTGAGACTTACAAATATGATGCTAGATAGTCTTGAGAACTATGAAATGGAACGTGAAAGGGAGGAAGCATCAGTTGAAAATTGAACGGTTTTATCAAACAGACCTTCTCCCATTCACGAAACCCATCCTTTTCAATTTCTACGCACATAAAGTTAGCGCGTCCATCACGTTCCGGGTCCACGATTTCGAGTTTTATCGCAACCGTCCATCAGAACGAGACCTATCATTCCGGCGATCAGCGGCGATTTTCCGGCTGAGCCCCGCGATCAGATGGGGATCGCATCGTGTCTCGGACTCGCCCTCCCATCCGGCAACGGTTTGTTTACGCGGCACCGCGCGCTGTGGGCGCTGGCGGGCGCTGGCGGGCGCTGGCGGGCGCGCGACCTCCGAGGCCTTGCAAGCGGAGTACTCACCGAGCTGAAGCGGGCCATGAGGAGCTGAGGTGGTGGGTCGCGAGCGCGGACGCTGGCGCGGGCGCGTACGGAGGCGTTGACGGCCAGGCGCACACTGTCCTCCCGGAGAAAGCGCGTTGCGGGCTCCGCCGCCGCGGCTGCTCCTCCTCCTCCTCCTCCTTCTACTCCTCCTCCGTCTCCTCTTCTCCTCCTGCAGCTACTCCTTCGTCTTCGGCTGGGTCTCCGGCGTCTTCGGCGGGGCCGCTCTCTTCAGCGGAGGCGGTGGCGGGCTGCCGGTGCAGGTGCGGCTGTGGTGAAGACGGCGGAAGAGGAGGCTGCTGTTGCTGCTGCTGCTACCGTCGTAAGGCCCCGGTGCGGTGCCGATGCGGCCCGCTGTCGGAGACGATCACGCAGACACTGGGCCCAAGACGCGCGGGCTTCGCCGGGTCAGCCGACTTTCTTCAGCGCGTTCTCACCCCCGCCTCCGTCCCGGGCGTCGCCCCGCCCTCGTGCCCCCACGGTTCTCCGCTCGCCGCTCTCCGCCGCCCCATTCCCGCCGCGCCTCGGCACACCCCGCCCCGCGCGTGGCGGCTGACTCCCTCGGAGGCGCCGGATACGGCGGGATATAGAAGGGGCTCCTGGGGAAGCGGCGCTTTGTGACGATACCATTATTCAGGAAAGGAAACGCCGGAGATTTGGCGAGATGCTTTTATTACTCTCTCTCTCTCTTTCCTTTAAAAAAAATGAGGACTTCTCTCGTATAAATTGGTTTCACGGAATGAGATACAGCAATGTGGACCAGAAATGGTACATTGGGAAGGTGGTAATTTGATTTGGGTAATGGCATTACTGTTGGATTTTTGTAACTCTTGTTCATGTATTATTTCACGAAATATTTAAAAAATGTATTCGAGGCCTATTTGGTGTCAGAAACTATTCAAATGACGTTATTAGCTTTTTCCGGCGGAGATCTAAAGTATTCGATATTTTGCACGAAATATTGCCATATATTTAAGAAACATTTCGCATGAGACATGGAGAGAACATTCTCTTGCCTACTTGCAGCTAATGCCAGCGTTTCTTTATTTTCTTAATATCTTTGTTCCTTTTGATAAAAAAATCGTGTAGATTCTTGTAGTTGTCTATCAGGATCTTTTTAAATCTTTCCTCCAAGTTGCTAATTATAAAAAGCTAATATATTATGTTTTACACCATTTTATCGAAGACAATGGAACTAAAATACTACTAAATTAAAACACTGAGCTTTTCAAAGACAATAAGACTAAAGTAATAATGACATGTGCTAGATGTGGCAAACATGTTTGCAAATTATATTTCCAGCGAAAGAAATATCTATTAACTGTTTTTCATATAAGGGAAATAATTAGAAACTAATGTAATATGTTAAATTCTGAAATATTTTTTTACAAAATTTTATAATTTTATGAATGTTTATTATCTGGAAATAAATTAAAACTAAACCACAACATATATTTTTATAATATCTTTTCTCTACTGTCACCTTTAGTAATAGGTTGGAATACATCCCGCGGGCTATTTCCCTCCCTCCTTGGTCTTACGTACCTAGATCTTATGTTGGTCTTTTTAGAGTTAAACGAGACGATGGAATTGCTTAATTTTTTCCATAATTTTACTCATAATATATTTTTGCAGAGAGGATTTGGTACTAGGAAGACGATAGTCGTAGATGAAAACGTTTTTACTGTTTACGAAAGCAAATAAAAACAATGAGTAATTTTATAACTTACGTGTTTTTTCTGAAGCGCTATAAGTACATGGCTTTCAAGTTACCTCTCCGATTTCGTAAAAAGAAAAATTGGTCATTAAATTTTGTTTTCCGTTTTTCAGTTCCTATTGTGTCCTTTTTATCTTCCAATTGTAATTCTCCGCATTCAGTGAAAAATCTCCGTTGAGTGAAAAATTTTATTTTCATTATTATATAAAAATGGAAAGCCATTATAAAAAGCATCGAGAAGCCATAATTACAACACATTATTGCATTTCAAACATCTTTTTTTACTGTTGTTGAAATGTTATGTTAAAACTGCGTTCGTTCAATTGGTTCGATAAAGATACTTTGTTGAAGGTATTGCATACTTCAGAGGTGTACTTGAATTTTATTCACGTTGTTAAGTATTTTGCAAGTTGTGAAATCGCAGACGGTTCTTTGAAAGTATATAAGAACTAAAGATGGGTTAGTGAGAGTGTTCTTTTTTAACTAGAGGAAATGATTTTCAGCTTTCGTTCACCTGCTGTCTTACAATTTTGATGATATTTCATGAAAATTTAAAAATATTTCCGGGTATTTTTTCACCTTTTATCTATAATTAAAACTAAAGCAAGTCCTTTTGCCTAGTATAATACGTCTGTATTATATTTGTAGTTAATTTGAGTTGGCCAAAAACAACGCTTTTCCCGTAACAAAATTTCTGGGTATGTCAACTCGGTGTGCTCTCGAATGGAATAGGTATATAAATGAAACGAACACTAAATTAAGTCCATTATATTACGATTTCAGAATTTTTAAAATTCAGTCAGCTTGTTGCGTGTATTTTGTGAATGTACATTCCCACATGACATATGGCATTAATATTCAAGGGCTGCATATTCTATAGTTGGTACCCAGACTTTTAGATTGCAGAACAAATTGTACGAATAATGATATGCAAAAATTGTACGAATAATGAGATGATTTCTGCAAGTTTCTCTCAATTGAGATTGGCATCTTATGATTGTCTTGCCTGTTAGTTACGAATTTATATTTTTACGTTACAATTATTTTATTAACAGTGGGAACATATTTTAATGCAATACTGATATTTACGTCGTAGAAATCACATTTATCATTTACCGTAAAAAAACGTAAAAAATTCATGTATAATACATGTAGTACGTTACTTTAGAACTCATTGCCGGATGACGATAAAATTAAATCGATATTAAAGTTTAAGGGCAAGTGAAATACTTTTTGATGCATAACTTTTTCTCCACAATTAGAGAGTTCGCTGGCGATCGAAAAGAAAAAAAAATATTTTAACAATATTTATTGAATTAGTTAACATTTGCACTTCATTATTTAAAACCACTAAAAAGAGATCTACTTGCGCTTCTCGATCAATGACACATGATTCATCCCGTTCAGGTTTCTCGTCCAGTATTTTGATCCATTGTGCAAATGCTGAGATGGCCCCTTGTTTCGAATTGAGACATAAATTTAATTTCACTAGCGCGCGTGAATGTAATGCAAATAAACAGGATTTGTATTGTATCAGTTCATACGGTCAGGAAGAACCCCTAAACGTAGAAAAAAATATTTTTCGTAAATAGTGAAATGTGCTAGTTTTAATGGCAAACTCTCCAAGGCAAAATCCAAAGTATAATTAGAATCAGGAGTAAAATAGTGGATTATAAATAAAGTTGGGAGCCGGAAATATGCAGAACATTCAAAAACAAAGTAGAAAGTCTCCATAAATATCGAAGGAAAGCAATTACTTTATTTAAGATCCCAAATCGTTGCTTAGTTTGAGCTCCACCGAAAACTTCATAACCACAAAAAAGTCAATGCATGCGATTTACAACAAGACTCAAGATCTAGAAGTACCGAGATACCATTTAACTCGCTGAGTGTCTTTTCCGTCTCCCAGACTATTTTTCAATTTTCTCCTGTGAAATATGGACTTTACTTAAAGCTCCTCTAGCAAATATCCAAAATTCAGTGACTATGAACTTGGCATATATATATATATATATATATATATATATATATATATATATATATATTTCGATTCTCTATCATTTCAGTTTAAAACAAACAGCCCATGAACCCTGTGATCCAACAAATTCAAAATAGTTTTTCTATTTCTTTAATAACTACTTCCACTCTATACTTGCTTGGATCCTCTCTTAAAAGAAATCACAGGAAATCAAGAGGCAGGTCTAGCTGCTAAAAAAACAATCATTCTCCCACAAATCGAAAAACAGGTGGCAGTACCTTAGAAGACCTGAAGAAATATCTACTATTCTCTTAAGGAACTTCAGGAACTTTAAAAACAATTCTTAACTACTTATGGTAAGAGAGAACACATTAGAACCTGCACTAACATGAAAAATAATAGAAGACAGCAAGTTGAACTAACCGGACTCCATATTGGACACTTCATTCTCAGTCATAGTTATCTGATCAGACTAGAAATATAGGTGGTGGCTGGCAGCTACAAACATACTTAAAAAAAATGCTCATAAAATATTTTCCCAAAAAGAAACACCCACGATGCTTTAGAACTACAAATACAACTCTCCCGTACAGGTTACAAAAAATTAAATTAAAACAAAAGTTATAAAAGTCCTGCAATATCTGAGTGTCTTGTACAGGTGTCTGGGAATAAATGTTACAAACTTCTAGTGAATGTAGAGGGTTCGAAAGTATTTTACCAATGAACTTGTAGTGGGACGCATGAGTTAGACATGTGACATTTGTCCTTCCTTTCTAGGCAACAGTTCATGCGCTGGTGTTATGCAGATCACGATTTCGTGCAGTCAAGGAGATTTCATGTACCTGCCGTACACCTGTGCATTCCGAGTTGCCTAACATTGAGGAGAAATATCTGATGTGTAACACTGTTATATAGAACTTCCCACTTTAGGTTCATTGGCAAACAGTTATGATTTTCTACCTCTCTACATACCTTAGAAATGTGTAATAAGACGGATTTTGTAAGATTTCTTCTGTATACGGATTCGCAGATAGTTTTTTTTACATACCAAGAATATGTAAGAAGTTGCTGTTCCTAATGCATGCAAATAGAATTTATTTTAATATACATGAGCGGCGGAATATTTGCAGCCTTGCAGTCCTCTGTGTCGTAAGTAGTGAGCATTGAATATAGCAATTCATTATGTGCGCGCAATTTGAGAATAGGCGAAATACACAATCAAATGTTTGCTTTCTTTAGTCAAAATTAAAATGTTTTCATTCTAAATTTTCCTGAAAGTCACCTCTCATATGCTCGGGAGCTGCATAGTTTTTACCGTCAATTAATGCGTGTGTTTGAAATAAATTAATAGAAATGTGAGAAATCAGAAATGAAATGAAATATAGCATAAATCGAGCATTCTGTAATTTTGAGAACTTGAAATAAAAATTGTTGAAAAGACGATTGAAGATTTAGGACATTCCCGATCACTGATGGCTTCTTGCTCTGGTGCGAAGTCGTGAACTTTACGTCAGAATCTGCACTTTCTGGCCACGCGCATCTCCAGCTCCACCACTACAGCCGTCGCTGCAGCTACAGACCCCTTTCCTCCTCCCACTGCCACCGCTACAACCGTTAGAGCCACTGCTACCCACGCTGACACCCGCCACAAACGCCACCACCGCCGCCTCGACCCCCTCCGCCGCCCCCGCCGCCCCCGCCGCCCCCGCCGCCCCCGCCGCCCCCGCCGCCCCCGCCGCCCCCGCCGCCCCCGTCGCCACCGCCTCTCCCACAGCTGCTGCCACCGCCGCCGCCACCGCCGCCGCCATCGCCTCTCCCACAGCCGCTGCCACCGCCACCGCCTCCGCCTCCACCTCCGTCACTACCACTGCCGCAGCTGCCGTCACAGCCAAAGCTGCCGCTACCGCCATCACCACCATCACTGCCATTGTCACCGGCAGAGCCACCGCCACCGTCACTGCCACAGCTGCAGCCCCCGTCGCCGCTCCCTTTCACCGCGCAAATCGCATCTGATGAGGCGCGGAGCACGACCGCTGCCGCCCGCGGGCCAATAATGGAGCATAATGCCTGGCCGCAGGGCGCCTCGGGCGCGGGGGCGGCGCACGGGCGATGGAGGCGATGGAGGCGACGGTGAAGAAGCGGCGAGGGGGGGGCGACGAGGGAGCTGGCCCCCGCCGACGCAGCTTTCCCTGCGCTGCGCGCGCACTCTATTTTGGTGGCGCTGTTCGTCGTGCGCGATGGTTTGAATGGGCACGGCCACACACCTATAAAGGTATCACGAAGCAACACTTTCTTAGATTTGGATGGCAATTTTGGTTGTTTTTTTTTCTTTTATCCCTTTCCGTCTTCTGATAGATATAATGAGAGTTAATTGTTAGAAACCTAATCGTAATCAATTATTCACAAATGAGCGAGGAGTTTAGTGTCTACTTCCTATAAAGAAGGCCGCTCCTTTAAATCATCATTTTTGTCTCATCTTAATTAATTTATGTTTGGCAGAAACAGACACCCTGCGCGAGTTTGTTGCTACTATACAAAACTAAAAAAAAATTGTAGAATAATTTGAGCGCAATACATGATTCATGGTTTGTAATGATTCTGTGCACGACCCGTCATTCGTACTGCGAAAAGGCACAGCGATGACAAGGATAATGGTTTGCACGTCTGCAATAGCAAACGATTTCGAAACCCCGTGTGTCAATTTGGACACTCTTTGTAAGAACAATAATGCAAGTACACTTTGTGGCCACACAACTACAATCAGCTGGTGCTATAATAGCACGATTCCAGTCACTTCAGAAGTCCTCCTGCGTTCATACGGGACGTATATGAAATGCGGACATCTTTAAGATACAACTTAATTTTAGGTAATTGATTATTGAGTAAGAGGTTCCTTAATATTCAAGTGTCGACTATGATGATATTGGCCCTTATTTGTTCTGCTTCTTAAGGCTTTATAATTTCAATTTAACATTTTGCCCTCTTCAATTATTTCAATCTATATTTTGCGCTCAGTCACATTTGACCTACTGAAACTGTTTATATTTGTTAAAAGAATTATAATTTTTTATGACTATTTAAATACTATCTTTAATATATTCGTTACATATATAGTACTCGAATTATTTAATTAATGATTGTTCAAGGTATTTGTAATACATTCAATTCTTTTAAATGCTAATATAATAGTTGTATGTAAGAAGACTATAAAATAATTTTTCGTGTGATCAGTTTACCGACCGAGATTTCGAAATATGCCGTGTCGGTTAGTAATAAGGAGGTTTGTAGTATTTTCAATCGAGTACATGGCAATGTCATGTTTTTCTCCTATCTTACTAACAGATCACGAATGTTAATTCCGAAGTTGTTGCTTTAAAAAATCGAATTTGATTTGTTATAGTTAACATTAACGTAACTAAGACAAATATTTTCTGGTATTTCATGTTTTAAAATTGACATCTTGCAAGTTTGCATTTAGTATCAAAATTCAGACATGACATCTTAGAAAGTAACAACGACGATGAGAAGATTTGAAAAACAATATTACGAAATTTAATAGTGTCCAGAAATGCGCATTAATATCAATAAATACAGTAATATTGGTATGTAAAATGAAAAGGATTTATTGTGTTTTTCTTAGTTAATAATATTTTGTGGGCTAGTTCTAGACATTTATATGAAGCTGACTAGAAAAAAATTCACATTTATATTAGAGGACATACAATTGTCTTCAGTAATAATTCCAAACGCCGGCTAGGACCTACTGAGACGTGACTATTGTAACATTTCCCAAAACAGGAGTAACCTTTCTTAAAGACGTTACAATCTGCGGTTCCCATATTCTCAGGTATACTTGACACATTTTCTTAGAGCTTTCTGGTTGTGTCCTGAGATCCCATGCAGTTCACACGCAGTTACTGCATGTATCACACTAAGGGTATAATGTTAATTGCACGTGTCAATTTTTTTCCGTGTCAATCGGATAGAGATCAGAAAATGTGGCGGGTCAAGGAATAGTGTCTACGCATGGAAGGCAAGCTCTCGACACGGCAAGAACCAACAGTTTAATCACACATATGTGATTAAACTGTTAATTTTTGCAGTCAGCAGAGACTTTACGTGATATGGACTTTTTTGCTGGATCCCATCACTGCATTCCTTTTGATTATCGCAGAATTTATGGTGTAAAAAACCGCATCCCATCTAGTAACTCAGCAACAAACCGCCGTTCTTGCGCTGACGAAAGTGTCTCCGCACGTGAATTCGCTAGCCAATTCCATGAAGGCGAAAGCGAGCCTTGTCACAAAAGACCTTTAGCGACCATCCCGAGTGGTGAATAATTTGGTGTGCTACGTTGTATTGAAGCATAAAACTACAGCTTGAATTAAACTCAAAGTCCCAAATTTACGTTGTAAGACCACTATAGTAAGAGTAACTAACTATAGTAACACCAGAGTAAATAAATACGGGGTAATGTCTCGGGGTATTCCATATATTTACGTAATAAGGGGAAGTTTAACTTTAGTCTACTGCACACGCATCACTTTTAACTGTTTATGCACACTCTTAGGGGGAAATGTACTTCCTGCACTGTAGAGTATTCATGCTTGAGTAAATCTCGCTGCACGAGTGACACATTTCCTTTCAAAGTATACATAAAGAATTATACAATTTTCAAAGGAAGCACACCCAGTTATTAATACATTCAGTGAAATATTTATTAAATAGGGGTATCATGTCAGTAAATATCGATTTATGTAACAATCGTTATCTTTTATTCTTAATATTTATGTGAAAAAATGCCTTTTTGAAAATTGAATAATCATAAAATTGTAATCATAAATTAAATTAATAACTAAAATGTATTTTAATATATATTATTATTATTATTATTATTATTATTATTATTATTATTATTATTATTATTATTATTATTGAAACTAGCACTACTGACAATTGTCGAGAAATACGACATAGTGAAACATCCCGCATTCAAAGTAGTCGAGGATACTACGTATACAAATTACCTCAGCTGTTGCTAAACACTCAACTGTGGAAGCGTATGAGTATTTAATGGATTAAAAAAATGACACGAATAAGAGAAGATAAAAGCAAAAACGTCATGAACCTCCGTTTTCCTCACCGACGTCCCGCAACAGCAGTCCACGCCGTATTGTTCCCAGCCTCGGAGGAAATCTCTCGAACCTTCCAGCGTTTCCGCCCCCGCGCGCGCCGCGGCGCCGAGAAGCGCTTGCGACACCCGGAGGCGCAGCGCCGCAGTCGTATGCTGTGCGTCGGGTCACCGGCCACACCCCACAGCCTGTGAAGCGCCATCGACGGACATCGGGGCCATCCGAAAAGACTTGGAGTGGCCTCGCGTGCAGGCCGTCCCATGACCGCCATCTCATCTGACCCTCCCCCCTACCCCATTCATTAGTGTAGTGAAATTCTTGGCCTCTGCTGCGCGTATCGTAATTAGTCAGTATCCTTCGCATGAAACTATCTGTTTATTCATACTAGCTATCTTCTACATTCTTTGGATGTATCGTTTGTTAGTTATCTGGAGAGTTTTCGCCCTTATTTCTTCCATCAAGGCACCTCAATCAGTCTCGTTTTAGGAGATCGTTCACTCGTTAGCATGCCTGGAGGTTTGCCCTTAGAGGGCAAATATGTGCTCGAATCCTTGTAGCATACGTCCGCCTGTCCACGCGTTTGTCCGTTGTTCACCACTTTCCGTCCACCAGTCCAGGCAGATGGGGTGTCTTTCGACGCGTCCCTGTCTCCTAGTGGGGAATTGATAATTTGTTTTCGTGATTCGTCGAAATTTCTCGAGATAGAAACAAGTTTACATAGCTAAGAAATCATTTACAAGAAATACTGAGATGGCACGAAGAGTAGCAACTTCCTGGGATGGGCCGCTGTATCGTCAACAAGAGTAATCTCAAGCAAACTGCCCGATAAGTACTCAGTTTTGTCCAGCGAGTCAACGCCATCATCACAGCACTAGACTACATTCTAGAAGATAGTGAACGCAAATTTCTGATAGTAACAGATTCCAAGTTGGCTATGTCGGCTATTCGAAATTCCTTTTACTCAGGAAATCAGCTAGCTTTAGACATTGCTAGTATGAAAAGGAACTCGAACATTAAAGGTAAAGAGATAGTGTTTGGAAGGATCCCGGCTCCTGTGGGAATCATCGAGTATGAGCTGGTAGCCAGATCCGGAAAAAAGACGTCTTGATGAAAGAAGTAACTTTCCCAAAATATCACAGGACTATCTCGCCAACATCAAGAGAAAACAAGAATTGGACAGACAAGAATGGAATAACAACGCCCGCTGCAAGTTGGCGCCCGATGATTATAATCCAGCCACATCCTTCCACAGAGCTGACCAGGTTGTGTTAACTAGTGCAGAATAGGTCACACCAAGCTCATACATGCCCATCTGAACACAGGGAAAATGGCTGTTATGTGTAATATGTGTAATGTTTCTATGTTTATTAACCACCTATTTCTGTGCCCCAGGTTTGAGGCTGACCGGACGAGACATGCCCTTGACATAACGACATGTCAAGGATACTAAAGGTCAGAGAACAATGCAGCCGGTTTCATAATTGTTTGAATGGCATAAACTTGTACAGTGATATATAAGACAAATGTATAAACTGCTTAATAAGGTGATATGAATGTCCCTATCATACCTTTCATAACATTCCATGTACAGATATAATAATGTTATTGTGTAGATGTCGATAATAACGTTTTGTAGTTGATGTGACATAAAAGAAAATAAATTTTAAAAAAGTTATCAAAGTTCAAGTGTCTGCTATTTTACGTCCGTTTGCGCAATCCTTCATGATCCCCCATATTTGATGATGAGCGTTAAAGTCTCCTCCTACAATGCATTGTTTTATTGATTCATAGCGTCAAAAAAACTATTCCATTCCATTGCGTCTAAATTTTTGTTTAGAGGCCCCCTGTAACATACGGTAATTAAGATTTTCTCGTGCTTTGAATTCATTATTGAACCTGTCTAAAAAGAACTGCGAAAATTTAAATTAATTTTAACAAAGATTATTTCTTTCTTAACTAAAATTGCTAATCCTCCTTCATCTCCAACAATTCTGTCCTATTTATGTCAAAATATTTCAATTAAAAGTTATTGTCTTTTAGCCAAGTTTCTACTAGTAATGTATCAAAATTGCTAGCATAAAATGTAAAATCTCTTTTATTTATACTGCTACAGAAATTTCATTGTAATATTTTAATTTGTGAATTCATTCATATTTTTTACAGTCATACAGATTCTTGGCTAATTATTCAATACCAAGCAAGAGCTTATAGTATTTTCTGATTCTTATTATTCTCTTTCATAACTTTTTCGATTTTGTTTGATACTTTATCATCCATAGGCATGTTTAAATTACGCTGTTTCCGGTTCCGCGTGGTAACTTTCGATGCACTCAATGTATTCTCTACTGCTGGTTTTGCTTCTGGAACACATATTGCTCTTACTGCTGGTATTGCTACAATCACTGGTACTCTCCTTTAGAGAACCATTTGAAACTGAGGTCATCATTGTTGAACAAGCTTCCTCTTGATAACTCGGAATGCATTCAGGTGGCGTAACGTGAGCTTCGTCAGAGTCTTTGGCATTGACCTGCGTCTCGATGTTCAGATTATCTCTTCGTTGGTGGTAAATCTGTTTTTAAAGTATTTCTGTATGAAACTCTTTCTTCAGTGTTGAGAAAGTCGTCGTTTACTGTTCTTGGAGCTCTGCGAAATCTAAATATCTTCCTTCGGGCTTCTGAATATGAAATTATTTCAATTGGCATTTTTTCATACACTGATTTATATTTTTGAAAAACTGAGCAATCACGGTTAATAGATTGGTGGTTCCCCTTGCAGTTCGCACACTTTGGAGTTGCCTCTTTACACGCTCCACCATGATCTTCCTCTCCCCATGCCACACAATGCTACTTACCACGACAATCTTTCGCTAAATGGCCAAATTTGTTGCAATTGAAACGTTGCATTGGGCGACGAACGTAGGGGTCCACTTTAGATTTCACCAAATAAAGTGAAACTTCTTTAGGTAAAATCTCATTTTCAAACACAATCACCATGGAAGTGATGGGGATCCACTTCTTTTCGCCCGGTGTCGACGATGGATCTTTTCTATTTAATCTATTCCAATTTCAGCTGACGAGACTAAGTGCTTGAGAAGGACTCCGTTTTCGAGATTAACTGGAACGCCTCTAATAACTCCTTTTCTCACCTTCTTGAAGTCTGGTATAAATGTCCTGAAGCCATTGTTTTGTAATTCCTCGTCACTGAATGCTTGATTGGCCTCTTCCCTTTTACTAAAAAAGAACATATCGGCTTTGCTGCGCCCTTCCTTCTTAATTTCGGTGGTGAACTGATACTTCTTGTTGCCAATTTTGTTGCCGATCCATACGCCGTATGGACCGATTCTTCTCTTTGAATAACCTTCCGGACTAATTTCTCATCCTGGTGAACTGTCAATTTCGTTATCCGTAGAATCAGCCTCCTTCTTGTTTTGAATGTCAGGGAGCATTTCTTTCCCCGTCTCATCTTTCCTCTACCTTTTTTATGTAGTTTTTTATTTACAATCTAGTTTCATTCCGTCTCTTCTACCTCCAATGTGAAATACAAAATCTGCCCGGTAAAACCGAAGAATTATGATATGTGCCTGACTTCAAAGGTTAGGTCTGTACTGAACACTGTTTCTGGAAATAACTGTGTAAATTAGTTCAGAGATTTCAGTAACTTACAAAATCAAATGAAAACCACAATATTCACTCGGTCACATTACACTCGTTAAACTCATAGAGATGTTTACTCGATCACGTTACCCTCGCGACACTCAAGAAACTATAGTTTGTTTATTTATTAGCCCTGCGATCTAGCGGTGGTCGAGGGAACCACCTGTCCCAGCATCACGACTCCCAGACGATGAATGACACAGGTCGCTAGCGATTTTTCGTCTGGACCCCACTTCCAACATATGATGTAAGACATGGATACCTACGAAGGTAATGGTTTATCGTCATGCAACATGTTAGAGCCTTCTTCCTCAGATATAGTAAATCAGCTGTGAAAACCGGTAAAGAAGAAAACGTGCGTTGTTCTGTGATGTTATTGACACGGTTAGCCTTACAAAATATCCGTACTATTGTTATTTCCATTATCTTGATGTAAAAACCTATAATTGCAGAAGTGTACGTTTACGTTGTTACAATCAGTACTCTCCACAAGTAGAAAATTGACTCTTTATAGTCAAAATAATTTTAAATCTTATATGTATCGGAAAAACAGGTTTCCGAAATTCCTTCTCTTTGACGAGTCAAGTGAAGTTTTTTCAAGAAAGTGAGACTTGTTTAAGTGGCAAATATATCGGTCAGTGACAATGACGAATAAACATGCACTGCTGGCCATGGTAGGGAATGCTCACCTCAATGTATCTCCCTGATAATACATTAAAAATATAAAGATAATAAAGGCACTGACGAGTTAGTTTTCCTATTTCTTCTGTTGTCTTCACTTGTTTGGTCGTTTTCTTCTGTCTTCGTGAGACATTGTATTTGACGTCAGGAGGTTTCATTGTTCAGTGTGATTTTTTAGAAAATTATTCTTTTGTATGCAATTCAGAGACTGCTCTGAATTAATTTCTACCCTGTACAATTTTGTGTTATAATTAAAAGAGAAAAACAAGAATTTAAACATCGAACAATAATTGCTTTTTCTTAATGCCTGAAATACGACACGAATTCGATTTACCTTTTCCGCGTAAACTTATAACCAGGGAACGGATTTTAAAAAAACAGGGAACGGTTTTTGAAAGACCTACCGAAGGCGCAAAGTGTATACATAGTTGATATAAATATCTAAATACATATTTACTAAATGAGCTAATATCGATACTAATTTGCAGTATCTTTATGTTTCACAATGTGTAGAGTTAAAAAATGCTAATTTTATTTTCCATATTTTAGGTTTTGGTACATGTTTGAATAAAGGTCCATATTTTTTCCATATTTCTTATAAAATCAGTCCATTTAGCATATTAAGGTTAATAGTGAAATTTCATTTAATATTATTAGAAATGCATCTCAACCAAAAGAGCTTAAAAATGTTCAGTAATTTCTTAAACATTTGTTTGAAAATTACCGAGATTTGACAATGGGAAAGTAAGTTAAGAAACGGTTAATATTTTAATTTATGTGAGGAATAGATCCAATCTCCGGCTCTGAGGCCCTAGCTGAGGGGTCTGAGTGTCCCGCGAGGTTAAGGGCGCGAGGAGGCGACGAATGAACTATTGGAGATTTATTTGACAAATGACCTTGAGACTTCAACGGTTTGTGGGAAACGCACCTCGTTTCGGTATCCACACTATCCTTTTCTGTGGCTGCCACTCGAAAACCTAATGACGTCACAGACACTTTTAATCCCTCAGGGCTTCCTTAGCAGCCTTCATCAGAGACATTTTCAAATTAGCCCACATTTCTCCCACATTGTTACTTGAAGAATTTAAATGTAAGTGTTCCTTCAGTCTACGATGGTACAATTCCCTTGTGCTTTCATCTTCTAGAACGTGCACTTAGTAAACTCTCATCTGGGGAGTCCTCATCATCTGCCTCATCATCTGGGGAGTTTTTCTTTGCTTTTCGCCATCTTGGATACATCTTGAAGCGAGATATTACTAGATAGTGGTCTGAGTATATGTCATAACCTCTCAACACATTTGTATCCATTACTTGTTGTGATATTCTCTGATTGGCAATTTTGTAATCCAATAAGTATCTGCAGTTTCCATTTGCCCAAGTAAACTTGTTTCTTGCGAAAAAAGGTGTTTGTTACTTTTAAGTTGTTAAAAACTGCGAATTCTCGAAATTTCATTCCATTCTTATTTATTGTTTCTTCTCCGAATGTTCCAATAGATTCATGGACTGCTTTGTTTACCACTCTGGCATTCATATCACCCCTAATGAGTACTTTGCATGTTTGATTGTATTTGTCTATAGTTGTTTTAGAGTAATGAGTAAAAACTGACAGTTTCCTCTTCCAGTTCTTTCGACCATCTCTCCACTAGGCCATAAGCGTACATAATAACCCGGTGTCCGCGATCATGTCTTACTCTGATTGTGAGAATTCTAGCGTTAACATATTCATATTCTTTAATCTTTGGTTCCAATCTTTTATCTATGAATATTGCAACTCCTTTTGGAGATCTTATAGTTTCCTCTATACCACTGTAGAACATTGCATAATTACCTACATATTTTGAGCCTTTTAATATCTTCTTTGTTTGAGTCACTACGGCAATGTGTATGGTTTCTTCCAAGTTGCTACTCTTAAAGTATCAACTATCCATTTATTCTTGTCCATTTCTTTGCTTGGTTTGTCACCGTATGGTGAGTATTTCTGAGGCATCTTCCAGTGCTACAAGTATATTTAGGTTTTACATTGACGGGGTACTAACCCGACGCACAACCCTCAACCTGAAAACCAGAGCTTTTTATTCAGAGTTGTCTCTGTCTTAGGCTGATTGCTTCCACCATAGCTCAAGGAGTTAAGTCTGCCCCTTTCCAGCTCTTTAGAGGAGTTTTAGTCCTCAAGGCGAGGGAACCAGCCTACCTCTGTCTGCTCATCCTGAAGGAAAAATATTAGAAGGAAATATTTAGGAAAGGTACTGGGAGCTTCCAAGCCACTCGATCCACCTGTTAGCTCTCAGAGATGTGGAAGGAAAAATACCTGTCAAAAGAAAAGACTTACTTTTAAGGGTAAGGAATTAGTTGCCTCTTACGACAGGGGAGAGTTCCCATGGTGCTATTCTAATAAAATCCCGACACCATACCGGGCGTGTATTAATTTAATGAAAATTATTAAATCTTATAAAGTACCAAATACTTAAGGATGTTCTTGTATCATTTTTAATTTATTCTAAAGGTGGGCGAGAACGCGATAATAGGGATATCGAGGACATTCCACGGGTAACATCCAGCCCGGATTCATTCGAAAAGTTCATCTGAGAAGTCATTGCAGTGAGGTTACGAACTTTATTCAGAGCCGTACGGGACCTTATTGTTTGTACAGAGAAGAAAGTTGATCATTTCATTAATGAGCTCATTAGAATGTGTAAAAATGTCAGAATAAATGTTAAATTTCTATTTTTTTAAGGAAAGAAAAGGCTTCATAATTTATAGTATTTGTCATCAATTCAATAATTAAATAGAACTTCCAGGAATCGTGATTCTGTACTATTACACGTCCACATACAACAGATAAGGAGTAATATGTTGTATGTGGAACCCCATTATTAAAATTGAAAGTGAAATTAATCGAATAATATTTAACATTGAGAGAATTTATGAGCATAGCAGGGCAAGGGAAGAAATAACAATGTTGATAATAGCAGAGGAAGTAATCCCCTTCATAATTTGTATAATTGTTGTAAATAGTATAGAGATTTAGTAATATTAATTATCGTAGAAGGAAAGGGTATTTCTCAAATTGCTAGTCCAACGCGAGACCTGAGACGGAGTATTTTTCAATATAGACACTATTGTAAGTTGCTGACAGTTCTTTTTTGCGTGCAGAAGGAAGAGAATGGAAAAATTTGGAATTTTCAAAAGAGTTGATTTTGGAGAGGATTGTTGTTTATTCTACCGAAACATGAACCAAAGAGGAGTCATGAAAACATATTTTTAAACTATTGCCAAATAGTTGTACAGAAAACAGATAAAATGAAAAGACAAGATGAAATTTTAGACTGGGTACAGGAGAAGAAACGAATTCATGGACAAACGCTTCCCAGAAAAAATAAATTGATATGGTACATTCTGAAGCACTCACTCATTTCGTACAGTATTAGAAGAAAGGGTAGAAGGAAAAATTGCAAAACACAAAAGAGTAGATATTCTCAATCACATCATTGAAGATTTCCATAACAAAAATATAGCGGGGTGAAATGTTCTCAAGAAAAAAATGGAAAAAATAAGTCAGATAGGAAAGGAAAACCGTATATTTTCATTCGAACGTTAAAATTACATTCAATATTGTACATTTTTTTGTTAATAAAATTCAGTGCACATTTTTCTACCCTAGAAAGTGATGGGAAGCTGTCGAGACTCATTCCCATTGTCCTGTTTTGTGGAAATTGAAAATTTTTCTTAACTTCCATTACAGTCCAATCTCTTTGGGTTATATGTCACTGTCCTTTCCACTCTCTCCGTCATGTATATTCCTTTCACCTTGATTTTTTACACTTAACGCTTTTCAAATCTTCAGTAACTCTCGTCGTCTTCGCCATGGCCTTTTTATTTTAGCCCTAGCCTCTTCCGTCACAATCAACCGTGGCCACCAGTCGCCGCCCTTGCCTTGTTCTCGTTGCTCCTCTTTCCTCTGCTCTCACCACCTCGCCGCTCTCTTTGTTCTCGCCACTCACATTCCCATCATTCGAGCAACCATGAATCCTCACAGCACCTCTCTCCACTGCTCTCCCTGCCCTCATGGAAGCTCTCTTTACCATCGCCATGCACATTCCCATCATTCCCACAAACACGAGTCTTCACTGCACCTCTCTCCGCCTTCCCACCATCATCAGTGCTCTCATTGCCATTGCCAATCACGTTCTCATCATTCCAGCAACCACGAGTCCCCACTGCGAGTCTTTTCGGGGCGCTCTGGGCCAACCGGCTTCCCGCGCAACAGCGCAAGCGTCGCGTCATAAAGCGCGCCCGGCCCCCGGCGCGGCGCGAGCAGCTGCGGCACCGCCCGCGTTTCCCTTGGGTGCGGGCTCCGGACGGCGCGCTGTGGAGCGTGGCCGCGCCTCGATCCGGGTCGCCTGCAGGGAGGCCCAGGGGGCGCTGCGGGCTCATGAGAAATTTCAGAGAGGGACACTGATGAGAAATCAAAGTATTAAGTGTGGGTTCGGTTATTTTTTATGCTTGTTTCCGAGAAAAGTGATTTTAGGACCAATTATTACTGACACATATAAAAAACTGTGTTGTTTCACATTACATTCGTTTGAATTTGTACACATAAGGATTTTGATTCCTTATTAGGAATCTTCAGATATATCCTATGACGACGTCCAAACGACCCACGTCAACTTATGAAAAATGTCGACATGAGAAGTGGTTCCTTTATTTGGATTTTTTAAACATTGATGTCAATCCATAATATTCCTATAAAAACAACCGTTCATTGCGACTAATTGAAATGACGTCGGCAAATGTCTAGAAAAATTACAGTGTTGATTATTTTTCATTTGTAATAAATGAATTTATATCATAATGGTTACAGAATGAGTATTAAACAGACGCCGTTTATGAATGTCTTTAAACATTTACATCGGAATAATCTGTTCCCGGATAGTTAAAGGCAAAATATCAATTTTTACTTTCTGGCATTATTGTTTAAGTAGCAAAGAGAAAGTATTGTACTCGTGCGATGGAAACCGGCTATTTTTTCATAGAAAAAACTTATTGTGAAGCCCTGATAACGAAGAAGCGGATAAACCTTGTTTCTGTAAATAATAAATTACTTCTTCTAATAAGTCCTTGTGTAGTCAGAATCTATGTTTTATGGGTTCTTGATGTCAAACAATCGATTGAAGGTAAACCGTATGAAACTGTAAATTTCTGCTTGCCTGTCTATCTTTTTATCTATACGTATTATGTCCGTCTGCCTGTCCATCCGTACGCGGTGACCGCTAGCGCCAAAACTTTCGGACAATTTTCTCCAAAATTGATATTACCCAATGGATCTGAATGAACTAATGGCCCCGCGAGTTTGAAACGAATATTTGCATTTTGGGGGTATTATTTTTGGGGGTAGCATTTTAGTATTATTTACCATTTGGACATTTCTAAACAACCTCTAACAAATATTGTATCGCAGCTTCTGGGACAATGTCCCCCATCTCGATCAGGTTTTTCGTCCAGTTTTCCTGATCGTTTGAGCAAATGCTGTGATGGCCCCTTGTTTTGCTTCTGGACATAATGTAACTTCATTAACTGTGAAATTCTAGAATTCAGTGGGAAATATAGCTATTCAAATTATCGTTCTCCATGTCGCGGCAGGTAGTATTATTTTTTCACGAAGGACGTGATGAGGGATAACAGCCCAAATTTATTGCTTATTTACCCCTGAAAATAGATGTTATTACATCGGAGCGATTATTTGGTAAACAATCCTCGCAAAAAATGCCCATTTTCTTTCTGAATTCAAAATTCAAGTAGTATATGGCTTGGGGGATCATGTAATTTTGAAACTGTGCACAGAATTCACGTCTCTCCGTAGCACGTCACACACACATTTTTTAACTGTTTTTGACGTAAAATAAATAAATAAATAAATAAATAAATAAATAAATAAATAAATAAATAAATAAATAAATAAATAAATAAATAAATAAATAAATAAATAAATAAATAAATAAATAAATAAAT
>BLKR01010042.1:2500-72558 GCA_011170035.1 Teleogryllus occipitalis
AAGTACATGCAGATGTAATGATGAAGGCTTACCTCTTTAAAACTGCTGAACTAAATAAGAAAGGGTTTTCTCTTGAAACAAAGAATCTTTTTTCATTGATTCCATGCCAACTACACTTTGCCAAAGTGTGAATGATTTGATAGCTATAGGTTTATATAGTAAGTAATTACTATAAATTTCAAGGTTTCATATTCCGTATAATGGCTTTTGGATTTCAAACATAATCAACAGTCATCCTCATCATCTATAGGTGATGTTGGATATGTATCTTAGAAAGTCTTCAATAGGTGCAATAGTTGAATAGGTTTAGAATCTTTTGTCTAATTGAAAGAGAGAAAAATGATTAAGTTTCTTTTAGGATTTGAAGTTGGATCATTCTTTGCTTCATCACATGCTACATGAATAGCTTTGCTTTTTTATTTAGAATTAAAAATTGTTTCATATCATTGCTTATCTAGAATGCTCTTGTATCATAAAAAACCTATTTTGTTCAAAAGGACACAATTTAATTTTAAGGAATACATTTACATCTGTTATTTTTTTTTTAATTGTAATGGTTTCCTGACCTTAATAAACACAGAAACTAAAATATGATTTTAAAAATTTATGTGTTTTTGAATTTTCAATTCTTTTTCAAAAATATAGGTATAAGTTTGTTGAAAACACTTGATACACAATCAGAATTTTAATAAAAAATTGTCAATGTTATAAAAAACACTGGTCACGTATGTATAGTCATGAACAACATCTGGCCATCTGCCTTGAGTTGGTCAGATGATGTCCTTTTGAAATTCGGAGAACTTATATATCAAATACTAGTAATACTTGTTCATAAATGCATAAATCAATTATTTACTTTTTTAATGCTGTCTTCATGTATCATTATTTAATGTAGTAATTTGCTGTTCTGTGCTTAATTCACACTGTTGTATCCTTCAATTTTTTCAGAGTTATGCTCACAGTCAATTAATGTGACAAAAAGTGATAAACTAAATAAAATGGTAAAAAAATTAAATAAAATGGATAAGAAAAGGAATGGGTAAGAAAATTTAGAACACTGAAAATAAAATATAGAGACATATTTGAAAATGTTTAGGGAATATAGTAATGAATTTAAAAACATTTTATACAAATTAGCAATATATTATTGTCAGTATTTGGCAAATTTATATTTAGTAGTTTTGTTCATGTTAATTACAAGACACACCTATCATGATCTCATCACATATCACAATTTCAAGCATAAATTAAATAGGAAAATAACATTATCTTCCTCTTAGCAACTATATGACTTCACTATAACAGCATACTTAACTATAATTACATATTACATAACAGTAAGAGAAAAGTGTAATGACATACTTTTGATTAAGTTATATGAATTGGCACTAAAAATTTTGAGTATCATCGTAGAGGTGAAATATCATGGATGAACATAATATAAATAATAATAACAACAATAACAACAACAATTAATAATATTAACAATAATATGATACAATTTTCTGCTGGACAGGAGCAGAAACCAGAAACCATCAACTTCACCAATTAAATATTAGGAACGAGGACCTTGACTAAGTTGGAAATATTATAGGACCTCCTGATAGAATTGCAGGCTTTGTGTATATGTAAACACAAAATTTGAATGCTTTCATGTTAAAATGATTGAGAGCCAAATTGAAGTTATTATCATCAGTTCTATTGAATGAAATCAAAAGTTCAGCAAAATTGAGTTGTGGACTAGTTCATAAGTATAACACCATTAATTTTCCTTTATGTAGTTGAAGATAAAGTACAGCCCAAAATGAGCTTTATATAAAAGATGTTAATAGTAATATTATAACAGAAGCAGTATCGGTAATGAGAGAGGAAATAACTCTGTGATATGAAATATCTGCACACATGAAATAAAACAATTATTAGACAAAAATGTGACAAAAATTATGAGTATCATAGTTGGTACCAATTTTTAAAATGACTATATTTTCAATGAAAAACATACAACTATGCAACCATGAATATTCTCCTACAAGTAATTTTAAGTAACTATTTAGAAATAACTCTTCATGTAATATTTGATGATATTAAGGGATGACTTTTAAAACATACCGTTATATTTCTGAAGGCATGTTGTTTCTCATTCTACCATTAAAAATATCAATTAGCAAAATGTATATGATTTTATTTGAAAACATATATGTAAAACAACTGAAAAATGACTTTCAGTGCAAAATTGTACAATTCTTGAATAATTTTTTATATTAATTATAATAGTATATACAAAACTATTAATAAATAAGTTGATCACATTAATGTATTTGTAGGGCTTCCACTGACTACATGACTTAAATTTTAATACATGTCACTCAATTTTGTAGATCACTCAATGACTACAAGAATCAAATTCAATAAGTATACCACACAATTTACATAGTCACCTTGAAATAAATTCCTATATTTTTTTAGAGACACTGTGAAAAACGCAGCTTTTATGTACTCAACTTCTCTTGCAACATAACCATAATAATGTCAGTTGCTAAATGCAATTATAAATAATTAATTTAGTATCTTCAACACAGAAACTTCATGAACATTTTTATGATATTTTAATTTTATGTAATTATTATGCTTTGTGAGTAAATCTATTTCATAGAAATCTATTACATTGTTAACTTTGGACATAAACAACACAGATGAACACCATAAGCCATCGTTCATGTTAGTTTTCAGCATTACACCATATGTTCTAACACAGAATGTTATAATATACTTCACCACTTGTTCTTGTACCGAACATTATGATAAACATAGCTAGTACTGGTTCAATTTTTATCAAATCAAAACCTACAAAAAATTACATTCAAAATCACTTAATGTAGTTTACTTCACAAAATATTACCATTTTTTCATTCTTTGCAATAAAAAAAAAGAAATAAGAACATTTTCCAAGTATTAAATTGAATTAAATTGAGATACATCACTCCTATCAGAAAGTTTAGCAAACAAAATGCTGAAAATACACAGTATCAGATACTTGGAAATGATTTTACACTTTCAGATATGTTTTGAACAGATGGTGTAGGAGAATTGCTACATGATAATTCCCCTTCAATTTCTGATTCTGGTTGTCCAACTTCACTTGAAGGTGATGTTTCTGGTCCTGCTACTCCAGCTGCAACTGACATCTCTCTGACATTCCCTGGGAGATAATCTTTCCAGCTTCTAAATAAATAACGAGTAAATTTGCGAAGTTGCCGAAATTTACAATAAGTAGCGCCCTCTGCAGACTCTAATTGTTGTGTTTGTATTAAAAATCCTTTTTCTTTGAATGTTTGTTCCAATTTTTCCCTTGCAAGAGACTTCCGGGTTTTTCTCTTTCTACGAATTCGAACTTGTGAATTTGGGTCGTCTTCTCTACCTCCTGATGCAAATTGTTCACTATCACCACTAACACTAGCATTTCTTCCCTTGGTCAAAAAGTCTGTTTTTTTCCTAACACATCCACTCTGTGATTGCTGATCAAATTGAGAACTACTACTCCCTACCCCATTTTCTGTGTCAGCAGTTATGCTCACTGTATCAACCTTTGATGGATTTTCAGATATACCAGTCAAATGTTGCAAGTGCAAGGGTTTATTTTCATCTGGAATGAAACTTACAGCAGTATTCCCAACCATTTTCTCACTGTTTCCCACAGTAGACGCAGCTAGGAACTGTTCAGCAGAGGTGCCACCTGAGGTTCCAGATTGTTGTAATGTCTCTCGGGGAAAGAACTCATAGCCTCTCATTGACTTGTCTCCTGTTCCACTATAATATCGAAAATTACCCCCTGAATCAACAGAGAGCATTTTCTTTTCCTGAAGGCTAGGTTTGGCACCCCCAGTAAATTTGAATTTACAAATGCTCACTTCTGTTGTAGGATTTGTGCTGTTTTCACTTGGCATTGGAGGAATAAAAATTGCAGATCTCTTTCTCTTTGTTGGAGCTGTAGATGTGGGAGGATTTCCGAGTGGGGCTAATCGTTTCAGTCTTGAAAAAGGAATTTCACTGGATGGTATTGATGTAGTTGCTTTTGGGCTTGTGTCCATCATCATTGAAAATGCCTTTGGAATCAATGTTTTGTTAGCTGATGGCTTCAATTCCTTCTTTTGAACAGGCTTAGGGGCAACAATGGGTGGACTCTGAGGTAATGCAGAATTTATGTGAGGAATTAAATTGACATGTGGGACATGTGATGGCATGAAAGTTTGTGGCTCAGCTGAAGACAATGGAACAAGAGGAATTGCACCCATTTTTTGGTAGTATAAAAATTGTGATTGAAGTGCCATGGGATGCACAAACACGCCTGCACTAGGCCAATAAATGTATCCTCCTGGGAGAGCAGAGTTGTTAGTAGGTCCAGGTTCTTCAGAGAGATGTGTTGGAGTTCCAGTAGTAGTTTGAGAAGAGTCACTTTGATGAAATGTAAAGGCCTCTGAATTGTTTTCATTTTCATTCCTGTGAAGTAAAGGATTCATTTGACTTCTAACAGTTTCAATTGGATCAGTTTCATCTATTAGTTTTGTTGTACTGTCGTGATGGGTTTCACATATGTCTGTCTCTTGGTTATTGCTGGGAGATGGTGGTTCACTTTTGATAATAATATCATTAGCTCTGGGTTCATAGAAATTTCCATGCTTCCGTAGAAGCCTAATTTTGAGCTGATTTAAATCTTTTACACAAAGATTCAAAGGTTCGTCACTGATATTCATGGCTCGTTTACCATTCTCAGTCCATGAATCATGATTATTTACTGTTATATCAACATTTCTTTCAAAATCTGAAGTATTTGAAGAGAAACACGAGTTACTATATGTTGATTTTTTGCCTTCTTGAGAGGTCATGAGGCGTTTCTCTAAAAGACTGCTAATGATCCTGTTTTGCACATCACTGTGACTTACTGGGGGAGACTGTTTAAGAGATTCAAAAGGTTTACACTTTAAAGAGGGCTCAGAGAAACTTTCTTGTTTCAGTCTGATCTCTGGCACATTTAGAGGTGGTAAAGATGTCATAGTTTGTGAAGTTTCAGGAGCTTTTCTTTTAGACCACTCTTCATTTTCTGTAATGTTATTCTGTATTGTTGAACCAGGAAACACAGTTGTTCCATAATTCTTGTATATGAGATGACAGATATCTGCTTTCTTTGGCTTTCGACCTCGTCTTGGCTTCATATTATCAAGAGTAATCTCTCCCATGTATGGCAAGTCTTGGTAATTTCTTGATTTGTTATTAGTGTTGCTGTTGTTTGTTGGTGTAGGAGGTCTGCTTATGGTAGCATTGGCACTATTTCCACTGTTTGTAGACATGATCACTGACTTCCTTTTGCGCTCATTTTCATTTGAATTTCTATTACTAATTTCAGAGGTTATTGTACTTGTCAAAAGAGATCCAAGTAGTCCTTTTCCAGAAACAAATCTATCATTATTTAAAGTGGATTTCCCACAAAGCAGACTTGACTTTTCATTAATAATACTTATCTCATCTTGTATCTTGCTGTTGGAATCATTATCATCACTTATTGATAAAGCCTGTATAGGTAATATATGCAGATGATCCATCACACTGTTATTTCCAGATGATGAGGATGAAGCTACATCAAACTTAGGTGTCTCTTTTTCAACTTTGATGAAACATTGTGTTGATGGCAACATTAATTTATCAGTCTTGTCAACTGTAGGTGATTTGGTAGTAAGAGAGGAGGATGATTTTGACGCAGAATTGCCTTTATTTCTACTGTCTGTTTTTGTGTTAGCTGACTTAGTGGCAGCTGCAGCAGCTGCTGCAGCAGCAGCTTGCTGGGCCTCGTAATGATCAAGATATTCAGGCGGCAGAGCTTGATGATGAAATTTTAACTTCCATCGTGAGCGCCTTTTCCCCCTGGAAAAAATAATTAACACTCTTAAAAACTTTCTTGAATCATCTGTCTTTATAAAAATAACTCTATTGACATGAAATCTTGATGTGACAAAAAGTACTTTAGTTAGCAATTTTTACCATAAGATAATCTGCAATTATTTTAATACCTTTTTGTACCTAAGAGTTTATGTTGTTGTGACAAAATAATGTAATTAATTAATGCTATTTACACAAAACTACGTTACTGGTCTGAGTCTTGAGTATAGATAAATGAGAGGTCCTATTCATCTTTTCATTTTAGTATATTAATAAAATTTTGTTTAAATATAAACATGATGCCACATTGTCTCAATGATAGGTCAATTATTCAACGGGCAAAATATAAATATCAATAAAACACCAAACATAGGTAGTATCACCTTTTCAATATGAATTGCTTAACATAACTCTAAGGAAATATAATTAATATTCTCTTAATATCATCACAAAAAAGACTTAAAAATATTGAGTAAGATACAAAGTTTTTGATAGAAATGTGAATAAATATTAACTTTGTAAATTGTTACTTTTTGTATATCTTTTACATTAGTAAATAGAATATTGGAGAGCTCTTTTAGAAGAAATTTCTCGTTTTTGGCCAACGCTGGTATTTTTGATTATTTGAGAAAGTTCAAAATGTTTTATTTACTACATTGTCAAAAGCAAGTAGAATGTGAAGATTGTTGTGTTTCACTGTTTAACAATTCTCCCAAAAATTTTGATTTATTAATTTGTTATAAAGAAAAAGCAATTATGAGTGCATTTTAAAAGCTGCAATCTACATTTTTATGACAAGTTATATTTCTTTAGACTGAACCGTTTCATTTGCAAATATTTATGCCTAATGATGTTAATATAAGGCTAAAGTATATTTATCAAACTAAATAATAATTTTACAGGCAGATGAGTATTTTTGAAATGGAAAGTATTTAGTGTGAAGTTCTCTGGCATTTGGAAAGATCAAATATTGATTGCAACATTGCCTGAAATTGTTAATTTGTTATCTGAATATCATTATATGAATCAGGGCATAAAATTTAGGTCATAAAATAAGGTCATAAAATAATGCTAAAAGCAATATTTTTGTTTTAAAAGTGGTGTCATTCTTTGCATATTTTTAATTATACAAAATTCAAGAAGGCTTTCAAACAAATTATTTTATTTATAAAAAAAGGAAATATCTCACCTTCCTCTCTCTTTCTCAGTCTTTTGTTGGGATGTTGATGATGTTGTTGTGGAAGCAACTGATTGAGCCAATGTTGAATTTGGTGCTGAACTCTCATGAGTACTGTTTAGTATTCTATCCCTTGGCAAGGGAATGTGGATTTGCCTTATGTTATCAATTGGACTACTAGGGAACAATTATAGATAGTAAATACTAATTAGAAATAATAATTGGAGTAAAATAATTTTCAGTTAAACCTATAATAGTGAAAATATTCCAGATTTCAATAACAAAAGATATTTGTAAGTAATAATTAGGGAATTAAGTTTTAATATATTTTTGTAAAAATATGAAGCACATCGATTTGAATTATTCCAGTCTAGATTTAAACTTCTAAATTTTTATGAAAAACAATTAAAAACAATTGAATTACTTGAAAAATTGATCATTACATACTTGTATCTATGTCCTATAGTTGAATCCTCAAAGCTGTGGTGATGTTCATCTAATGCAGAAAATTGAGTAGTTGATTCTGTTGACATGCATTCATTTAGTAAGACATTTGTCTTCTCAGCTAGTTCCACAGGATGCTCTATTTCTTCTTTCACCGTCATTTCAATATTTGACAGAGGGTTTAGAATCGGAATCTCATCCAATGCTTCGGGGTTGACCTCTTCTGTTTGCATAATTTCTGCTTAGATGAAAAAGAAAATTACTCATCTCAGAAGAAGAATCATATAAGCATAAGCTTATACAAAGCTGTGTTTAACCTAATTTTCCTCAATGATTGTTACAATTTAACCAAGCATTATTTATAATTTACTTACTCTTTTCAGTAAAGTTTTGCATTGTTTTCAGAATGTATATCTTTTTCAACTCAGACACTGACTTTATTTAGAAAAGAATGCTACTTTTCTTCCACAAGGATCAACAAATTCTATAACTTCAATGCAATATATTTTTTCTCTAGTATTAGTGTCAAAGAATCTTGCAATTTATTCACATCTTTTAAGATGCACAAATTGTTCAATTAAATTTAAAGAAAAGTTTAATGAAAAGCAAATTATATAAAATATAATTTTGTAGTAAGAAATTATCAATAACATGAGTTGGAAGATCTTTCCTAAACATTTTGTCCTCAATAGTTGTTAACAAAGTGCAAATAAAATGACTGTTAAATATAATTAATCTCAATCTGAAGAATTGTAATATTGGTATATTTTTTACAGTTAGTTCAATTTATTATGAAATCAACCAAACAAGAAGAACGTTCACCAGTGAATGTTTATTCACATTAGTTAGAAAAAATCAGTATGGAAATAAATGCACCATATCCAATGTACTGCAAACTCCTGGATTTTACAAGCAGGAGGAGGAACAGGAAATGGATTTGGAGTGTATTGTCACTCATCAGTGAACACAAATAAAGATATCCAATACGATTAAAAAAAAAATTATTGATGAATGTTATTTATTTATACACAGAGGAAAGGATATCTTTATTTTGATAACACTGAGAAATAACAGTAAATAGCAATTACTCTTATGTTTAGTAACATGAGCTTTATTAGTAACATCACACAGAGGTATACAAAATAAATTATAAAGATCTACATCAATGTTAATGCTCTATGACTGTCAATATATTATAATAACGCAAATTTTTACAAATTTACTGAAATAACCAACATCTAAGATTAGTCACAAAACATAGTTAAATCCTCATATTTTACAGTTTGCCAATTTTAGAATCTAACCATCAAATTTTAATATACCTATTTAAAATGTAAAATCTTCAACTAAAATATCGATTCCTAATAACATGTATTTTAATTCTGAAGTGAAAGAACTGAATTGAAAATCGCAAATATGCTAAAATAACTTTACTGTGCACTCTGTATTACTTGTAGTGTTTGACAATACGGTCTTCCAGCGCTGTGTTGGTCTGGTGGAGTGATCCTACGTCCGTTTTCAGTCCCTAAACATTCCACTAGAATAATCTTCAACTGCCTCACTTTTGCGCTCGCCTAAACAGATTTTTTCCTTGAAACAAACACTGAAGCACGTTTTGTCTCCATTCCCCCATTCACGGCACAGCCAATGCTAAAATTAAGCATTTCCTAGTACCAGTCTAAGCCTCCCCTTATTTCTTAATTTGGCGCCCCGCTACGAAATTCGAGATTGGCCCATATTCGGTATAGGTTGCAAGAGGCAAGCCGTCCGGCGATTCTATAGCTATCCACTTCTCAGTTCTACTTTTCTAAATTTAAACCGTTAACGCAACGCAACAGGCTGTCAAAAAAGGCCCAATGCGCGCACGCATCCTGGCACAATAAAACCATCGTTTCGTTTTACGAACTCACAACTAAAATACACTTTCATAAAGGGCGTGCATGGACCGGCTCTTGGGCCGCTGCAAAGGCGCGCACTTTGCATTTACATTGTTACACGACAGTCTATACGTTCACCAAGCACAGCACATAATTAAGAACATTCAATTCACTGATCCACAAAAAGTCACACTTGAGATATTAATTTAGAGAAATATAAATCACTTGTGATTAAAAAACAATATGTGGAATAGCAAAAAAGTTAATGACACTGAATATTAAACAAACACATCCCTTTTCAGTTCGAAATGCATGATTGTAGATACACGAAATAATAATTTGAGTGCACATTACGTTAGAATTTCGGAAATATACGTTGCAACACTATGCGTTTTGGCGTGCCATTGTTGTTAGTTTATCGTCCAGTCAGTGCAAGTAAAGTCACTTACCATTTCATTGTCCATATTCCAAACCAACATGTTTTAAAATTCACAAATAACGAAAACAACGATTGTTACACAGAAAAACAAATTCGCGGTACATATTTTAAATCCTGCGAACGCTCTAGCAATCCTGTCACACGCAAAAGAGCGCACCGCAGACAGAGCAAAACAGCAGACGCGTGCTTCACTCCGCAGGAGAGAAGGGATAAGCCTGAGAAAAAGGGTGGAGCCGACAGAAGTGTTGTACGTAAGCGGGGGCTGCGATCTGGCAAGGAGTGGGGCGAGATGGGGAGAGGGGGGACGCACAGATTGTGCGGTTGGTGGGTCGAACATTTACCATGTGTAGGCGCGAAAAAATTCCCCAGGCGACTCGAGAAACAGAACAGGCTAGCTCAGTCGGAATAGAACCGGACAAAGCCATAACATGACAAATGTGGACGCGGTAACAAAAAGAAGGAAACTGGTCTTCTATAAGGTGTCGGGAGGCCCCGGTCGAGGTAATGAACGCATCGCCTTGGTTTACAATGCATGAACGTAGTATATTCGTGGAAATTTACCTCGCAAGTAGACACCGTGCCAAAAGCGCGCTCGCCATCGGCAAAAGGGCAGGCCCGGCCGAGGCGGCTTGCTGCAACAACGGCTGTAACAATGCTACACACCGCGTCGAGGCGGAGCGTCGGTTCGCGTCGCATCGCTTCGAAAATATTCGCAACACATTTTTATTTTCGTTCGCCGGCGGTACCCGAGCGCACGCGCGTTGCGCCCTCCAGCCGTGAGGCGAGTCGCCGCCGCCACCGCCGCCGCCGCCACCGCCACCGCCTCCGCCGTAGCAGCAGCATCCGCCACCACCGACGCCGCCGCCCCCGCCGCCCCGGCACGGACGGCACGCCGGCGCACGCGCGGCGACGCGATCGCGCGCGCACTCGGCACGGCCCGACGCTGGCGTAGGGCGTCGCGGTGCAGGGCGCCAGGGTCCTACCGTCGCCGCCCCCTGAAGCCGCGCCCCCCGGTCCTCCCGGTCGGGTGGATTGCGTCGGGTCCCTTTGCGAGACGCGAGAGTCCGAAACAACGCGCTCTTGGTCGTACGGATGAAGAAGCGATAATACTATCGCTGCAATAGCTATTAAGATTGGAACGCCAATTCCACTTCTCTTCCTCGCAGCCGACTGGGAGTGGCCGGGCTATTCCCCTTTCGGAACGCTTCCGTTTTGTATCTTAGAGAAATGCATATGTTCTGAACCTGGGTTACTTTCATGTAAGGGCACATTTTTTGGGAGCGAATGCTACGATCGAGCTAATTAATTTGCTACAGGGAATAAACCTGCAAATCAGGGCATCGGCTTCTTGCAGTATTTTTTTATTAATCTCCTGTAGTTTTCCTGTAAGCATGCAGTGGCAGCCTTGCACAAACTCGAATTCTCATTTGATCTCATGAGGTAGTATTGGAACTGCATTGGTCAAGTCGTAAATAAGTACTGAATACGATAAACAAATTTTCATTTTTTTGTTTGCAGACATTAATTTTCAGTATGATATTATATGAGGACATTGGTTTTGGTTTTAAAGCTTTTTATTATCATATCAAGATGTATTCTATGACGAAACCCATGAGGAAACAAAACCTGGCTCTATGACTTATAGAGCTGTCATTATTCCGAGGCATTTTCCAAGAATCGAATTCCTTTTGCGTGACTCCGAAAGCCAGGACGAATTCTTTCAGTGTGTGCTGTTAAGGAAAACATTCCGCATTCCTTACTTCTCATCTCGAACGTCATTAGGAATTCTATTTTCTCAAATAGAATTACATTTTCAAAACATCTCGGGATTTGTTAATCTATTTCGAAATTGGAACAGGATTAAAATTTATTGTTTCCTGGCGGTAATGGCTCCTTTTCCATAGCTTTCGATGCATGAATATCTATAATCTCACTGTCTTACCAGGTTCAAAAATGTTACAGCCATTAGTTGTTCCCCCCCTCAAAAAAGTAAATATATCACGGTAAAGAAATTATCTTATTACCCTGGGGAGTACAGGAGTATATTTCAACGGTGGATGCGAAAGAATACGCAAAAATGAATTCCACAAAAGGGAGAAAATAATAATTACAAAACAACAACAACAACAACTTAAGAAACGGTGAATTACGATTATTCCTAATTTTCTTGAATACGTTTTGCAAGGGGTAAGCTGCACATTCCTTAATCATACACTTACGAATGCTGGAGACGCATCCTCTAAAAGTGTTAAAGATTCATCCAGCGAAGCTCTTAGGCACAATTTCGACTCTTGGCTCGGGAAGCAATACGGGAAGTAAAGCCGTCGGTCCCATGAAAAATGGATTCACGTTCTCAAGACTACCCTCGTCGGCAAAATCGAGAAATACTTATTTCCGCCGCTCACTCGGCCCATATCCGATACTGAAGGGAACAAGTATCTTCCTCGAGTAAAGGCAATAGCTAGCAGATCGCAATCCGTTTAACGGGCGCTACTCTGGCATTCGCATGGACGAGACGACAAGCCTACGCGGTTTGAGTAAGCGGGCCAACCGAGCCTACTGACGCACTCGGTCGCGCACGCACACCGCACGCTCGCTTACCCTACACCTCGCGCAGTGGATGAATTCATTTCCTCAACACTGCACTCCAGTCTTAAATAAAGGAATATTTCTATCGTTGGCTCGGTTCAAACGGAATAGTTAAGCAAACGGCGTGCGAATATCTCCCGTTTAGCGGGCGCTACTCCGGCATCGAGAAGCCGACACAACTCTCCGCGATTCGAGTAGGCGGGCGGCACCCGCCGAGCCCACTCAAGCACTCGGCAGCGCGCACACGCACGCACGCACGCACGCACACCGCACGCTCGCTCGCCGTGTGCCACGCACGGGCCGCGCGCGGCGTGCGCTCGGGGGAATCGCGCGGGGCGGCGCGACGCGGCGCGGCGCGGCCCGCACGAAAAGCTGGCTGGCGGCGGCCGATGCCGCGGCGGCGGCGGCGGCGGCGGCAGCGCGCGTGGGCGACCGAAACGCGGGTCGCGCCTCGGCCAACGCTCGCCGCGCCCGCGCCGCGCCGATACAACCGCCGCCGCCGCCTCTGCCGCCGCCGCCGCCGCTGCCGCCGCGGCGGACAGGTACGCGTCCGGCCAGCATCTCTCGCGCAGGGTCGGCTCCCACGCAGGAAACGCACCGTGCGGCGGGACGGGCTCGTTTCAGGAAGAGAGGAGGAGATTCGGTGCTCGAAACAGCATTATATTCATCCCGGGACGAAACACTCATTAGAATAAGGAGTTCTCAAGCCTTTAGGCTCGCGGCACATTCCTTGGTCGTGGAGTACATAGCGGTTCCGTTGAATAAAAGGGAACCTGTTTGAATTAGAAATTCAAACTCAGAATTACCAAAAACATTATGGTTATTGGCACGTTGATAGTTATTGACATTTTTAATACGTTGATTTCGAAATCAAATGTATCACCTTACAGTCTCAACGTTAATAAATAACATGACTGAAATATTTAATTCAATTCAATACAAAAAAGTTTATGTCTTTGTATTTTCCTTATTAAATTACATTCGCGGAACGTAATTTCGTGGCACAAAACTGTCCCCCAGCGCACGTTCCATTAGAAAAATATTCTTTTGCTACCGAAGCTCGCAAAAACATTTAAGGGGAAGAATTAACAGGGAAATGACTGAAAAGAAGATTACTTCTTAGAGGAGAAATAGAGCGCTAGATCTAAACTCTTGTTGAGAGGATAATGAAGACTAAATTCAGATTCAGGTCATGTCGAGTGGAATTTGTGGTGGGTGTAACAGGTTTATACGAAGTTCTCTCGTTTACCGTTCGTGTTTCGTAGCACCGGTCTCTCCATCATCATCCTTACTATACCATTTTTCATGTAATTCGTAAAATTGCGAGACGTCTAAGTTTGATGGATATTTCGAGAAAGCAAGGTTAATATATATGAAAATGTTTGAATCTGCTGGGGTATTTTGGTTTTTGCCATGGCATTCGACACGTTGAACGTGTTAAGCTAAAATGTCCAAGTTTTGAGTTTTTTCTGGTATATTTTCTTCTGTTGGGAAATACATGATCACTAGCATGTAGCAAAAAGAGATGCTCGTATATTGGTCTCCTCATTAAAATACTAAAATATATTTTATTTTTTCTCCGATGGCACTACATTTCAGATCAGACTTTGGATTAACTTCGGCGTTCTCGCAGTTTCGCGCTACACATTATTTCTTTCATATGAAAGTTATCTCAAGTTGAGACAGCGTTGAATTACATTATTACATTATGCAATTAATGTCACAGTCAATGCAACACAATAATACGTTTTTGTATCGCTCATGGAAGTTCCATCAGATTGACAAACGCCAAACACCACCCAATTAATATCAGGGGTAATGCTAAACATTTCCACCCCTTTAAATAATTAATCAGATTTCCATCGGATTTAGCCGCAACAATTAAATACAGAGTATTGCAGTTATCGCTACAATTGCATTTATATAAGATATTGTAGAGATCTTCAGAGATTATAAGATAAAATGCTATTTAGATTAAGTATTTTCTTGCTCTACCTGTCACATATATGTGCAATATATGCATATATGTAATTACTCTTTATTATAGGAAATAATACTGTTTCAACCACTGAATTGCACTATACTGGATATCGAAGCAATTATTTAGAAATTTGTTAAGGAACAGTTTGTAGTGCGTAATCAAGCGGCAATGAAGAGTAGCACACGCTGAATAGTGTGATACAATGTGTGTCAGACTTAAAGCATAAAATTTCTTATTTCCAGAAATCTTGAGGCTATGTTTTTTCCATTTGCCCGTACTCGTTTCTCTGCGAATAATATGGTAATATTTAAGACGGTCAGCAGTTAAATTATGAATATTCTTTTCCACTTTGTCTGCACTAATCGGATATACACCTTCTTCGCTTATGAAATGTATAATAGATATACAGATTTTAGTGTATATAACATGTAAACTTGTCAATAAAATAATGTAAAGCAGCAACCCGCTGCTGATCTTATTGGAAAATAAAATTTAAAAAATAAAAAAATATACAGATTTTTGTTAGTCGTTTTACTATTCTGGTAACGATATATACTAGAGTATCTTTTACACTAAAACTGAAAGCATACATATGCTGAACTATCAAAAAAAGATCAATTCAAAGAATTACGATATTATCTTCTAAGATCAAAGGCTTTCGTGACATTTTTAAGGGAGTGTTGGGTAATATCAGGTTAATGGATATGGAAGCAAAAATTCTTGTTAACAAATTATGTCAAACCAGCTTGTTGCTATCTTTATTCATAATTCAATTTAATATTAGCAAAAGAGCGGGGCTTAGGGATTCCAGAGCTCTAGAAAATGTGCACAGATTGTATTTCTCCCCATATGTCACACTCAGTTTTGACTGTTTTGACGATAAGTAAAACTACCTAAGGTTACTACTTCTACAAAGTTTTTGTGAGAGTAATGGCGTAGTTCCGTGATAAGACCAATCAAGATCATTCTGTCGTGACAAAATAGAAAGCAAAAAAAGTCCATTTTTTTGTCATGACGCAAGTGTTATAGTTTCCTGCCTTGCTGACTTTTTCATCCTGTTATACAGTGATTGCTGTTCACACCCAACTGCTGAGCGATACTTCTGACAGACAATACCAGAAAATAACATAATGGAAATGCACTATGGACAAAGCATACAAGAAATATTTATCGAATTTGGCTGTGAGTCTTTTTCTTTTCCTTTAGATTTCTCGAGGTTAGATAATGTGATTGATCACTATTGCTGTCTATCGTCCTTTGGAAACTCTTCCATTGCTCACTCCCGATATGAGCACTACTGTTCAGCATTATCAAATTTGGTCCCGCTTGGATTCCCAATCTGACCCTCCGTTTCTTGACCCTCGTATTCGCCGCCAGGGCTCGACAAAACAAAGGGCTCAGTAATTTCATCCATTTTTTGTGTCGGTCCCTGGCGGCGGTAAAACGGGGACTTATTAGGTTGAAAGTTGCCAAAGAATTTAATTTTGCCAGCCATTTTGCAAGGGTTCTTTTATATTCCACAAGCGTGACATGAAACAGATTTTCCGTCCTGTGATAATCCACTGCCTCAGGTGAGTTTGAAACTAGTAACTTAAGTTTAGGCAGCTAGTTCGATACCATGACACTGATGCCGACTGTCGGTTGTCGACTGTTGTCATGGAGCGCTGTGATCTCTGTTACCATGTTGATACAAACGGTTTATCTTCTAAAAGTTCTCAAAATGAATGTTTTGGACTTTATTCTCGCCGTTAAAGACACTGTAAGTTTGTTCATTCGTCAATGTTCTCCTCATTAATGTCACACTTCTGTTTCTGTACATTTTAATTTATTTCAAATACAAAGGTTATTATGCGTTTTTTAAGTCACGAATGATTAATGTACAGATTGTTAGAGTAGAAATATCCATATTGTAATATGAAATTTTGGTATTATAAGATCTGGTGATGTTATGAAGATTTGATGCTCAAGATGAACCATAAAAATTATATCACTTCTACCATAAAAATAATATTAATATTATATTTTATATTATTAATAATTAATATAATTATAATATATAATAATTATTGTATGTTATTATTATTATTATTATTATTATTATTATTATTATTATTATTATTATTATTTCTAAAGACAAATATTCAGGTCATATATGTTCAAAGCATATTTATCAAAGTTCTTCTTACTAGGAATTCATAACTACAGTACCCCTGCAAATTTTCGCTCTGTACGTATATTGTGCGTGTATGCTATACATTATTATATTCACAACAGCCTTACGGATTTCCGAGTGAAATATTCATGTTACCATTTAAATCTTTCAAACTTTTAAACAGTGTTTTTGGAATTACAGCGCTGGTAGCGATGGTAATGGGGACAATTCTCACATGCTCCATTGCCTTTTGATAGTTTCAACCAGTATAGCATACTTTGAGATCTTCTCGATATATTTCTAAGGTTTTTCAAATTTGTTATATTGTCACATTATAGTATATTTGTCTTCTATCCATATATATAACATTATAGTGTCTGTGATTTCAAAATAACTGCGTTTTTTAATCGCATATCCTTACTTAAATGTTATAAAAACAATTCCATTGTAGCAGCGCCCAAACATCAATCTCAACCAAACCATATCCAAATTTTAGGCTAATTAAATACTCTATTCCCGAATTTTAGGCTCTTTTCGATTTACTAAAATCGTGGGCGCTGCTAGCCTTAGACTAAAGCTAGCAGCGCTCACCGAAAAAATTCCATCTAAAAATCAATTCAAAAATATGAAACCACAGTCAAATTTTAAGGCTAATTTTAGGCTCTAGGAAAAAAATTATTTCCGCATTTACATTCCAAAAACCGGGCCTGTACAAAGAAAAACAGTTAACATTGGTTCTTATGCGAGAATTAACACCAAAAACACAAAAACCTTAGCAAAAATATGCAACACAACCCAACACCACCCACGTTTCTGGAAACGATCATTGATATTTGACTACTGTAAGGCAAGTAATTATGTTTTATGTTATTAATTCAGAATTTCATTAACTTTTTTTTCAAAGATTTAATTACAGTGAAGCTTCTGAAATGGCACTAGGATATTGAAGTGGCTCAAATCTCCCTCAAATCTGCCAATTTCTTGACTTAAATTGCTGTACAATACAACTTGCATGTAATAGAAAAAAATATATATACTAACCCTTTGGAAACAATCAGTGTTTGTTGAAATAACCTCTAAGTCTTGGTTTCATTTCTTTAGAAGCGTCGGCTCGGGATGTATCTTATTTGTTGGCCAACAAACAATGAACGTAATTATTTTGATTTGGGGCCATGAATAAGTCTTTATTTACTAACGTGAGTATAAGAGAGGATTTAATTTTTTGGTTTTCCAAGAAGTAATGTTTTGAACGTGTCCTTTTTATACCAATCAATTTTACCTTCCCATTTAGTGTAGCCATGTTTCAGATTCCATTGATGTCCGTCATATTACTGACATTATAAATATTTGAATAAAACTGCTGTCATTACTAACATTTTTGCTTTCTTGTATACGTACGTGTATATACGGAGAAATGTACGTAGTACAGAGAACATTATGTAATGTGCGGAAAATCGATTTCGAGATTCCAACGGAGATGCATGTTTTAGAGTCCCCCTGATACCGAAAAAGTTTTTTTTTCTTCAAAACGTCTGTCCTTGAGGGAACAACACTAGCATCTAAACTATTCGTAGAAAAAATGGACTTTCCCTGTCGATCTGGTTCGACTCAAAGCTCTGCGATTTTGAAACCTTCTTTAAATTTTGGGGGTGCTTTGCGTGATATCCCTGGGACATTTGCAAAATTTTCTCAAAAATGTCTCCAATATTTTTCTTTAAATTTCTTGTAAGAAATGTAAGAAATAAAGAATACATTTATAAAGATGGCATAGATCCCAATTTCACGGTTAACTGGATTTTCAAAAATTGCAAAATTGGAAATTATTTCGATGTTTTCCTACAACTGTAAAATTGAAGATATAGATTTTTCCTTAAAATGAAATTTGTTCTTCATAATTAATGCTTTCATTAAGAGCATGTGCATTTTTTGAAAGTGTTAGTAGTTTCCACGTCATATTACGTAAAATATGTTCAATATTTTAAAAAAATGTCGAAAATTTCTAAAAAGGAGGCTCAAACTTCTTGTAAGTATTGTGTAAGTTCTTATTTTTTCAATTATTGAATTAAATTTATGAGGAGCAAAATATAAATATCCATTTATTTTATTTTTAGAGGCTGATGATTCTACGGCTTACACCGTAGATTTGAAATACGGTAATTTATTGATTTACTAAATTTAAACGTCTCCAATTTAAAACAAACATTTATTTACAACGCCAACTGAAACATTACGCAACAATTTGTAATTAAAAAATACAATACCACTAGTTTTTTCAACACATCGACATTCCATCTATACTTCCATATCTATATCTGTCGTCCATACTTCAAGACATCAAATTTTCGTCTGTACTCTAAACACGTCTACCTTTCGTTTATACTTCAAGACGTACTTTCGTACTTTCGTTTATACTTCAAGACGTCAAACTTCCCTCTGTAATTCGATACGTTTATCTTTTCTCTGTACTCCAAAATGTACATATTTCGTTTCTTTTTTTTAATTTTGATGTTCATTCGCCCCTAAGAAAGTATGCTAATTGTTTCGTTTTGTGCAGTCCTGATTTCTGGAATATGAATGCCGGAATAATTTTTTTCCTAGAGCCTTAAATTAGCTTTAAATTTTGGGTGGGGTTTCACATTTTTTCTAAGGTTTTTTGATTTTGGTGTTTATTCGCCCATACGAACTAATGTTAATTGTTTCTCTTTGTACAGCCCTGATTTTTGGAATATTAATGCGGAAATAATTTTTTTTCCTAAAGCCTAAAACTTAGTTTTTGAATGTGATTTCATATTTCTGGATTGATTTAAAAATGGATTTTCTAGGTGGACGGTGCTATCTTTAGTCTAAAGATAGCAGCGCCCACGATTTTGGGAAATCGAAAAAAGCCTAAAATTCGAGAATAGAGCATTTAATTACCCTCAAATTAGCCTAAAGTTTTGGATATGGTTTGGTTGAGTTTGGATTTTGGGCGCTGCTAACGTTAGATGGCTGCGGTTTTCTCTGAATGGTAAAGTATTTTGTCGGGCATAATTTTAGCTAGTGTTTTTTAAAATAATATTTTCCTTGCTTAAAGGTGAATTTTTAATGTAAATCTATAGTTTCATTCCGATGTTAATGAAATTTTGTAAACGTAACCTTCAAAACAAGAGAAGTTACTATTTCTTTGAGATTTCGTAAAAAATACTCCTATTCCCCTATCCCCTTGAGTAAAATGTAGGAGTATGTTCTTTCCATTTTTCGCAGATATCTCACATACAGTTAGTAAATTTACCAAAGTGATTTAAAATTTCTGAAAGCCCATACAATTTCCTACGAAAGTAATTTTTACTATTCCAATAGCAGTAATTAGACTTTGCGTAATTGAAGGTCAAAATTGTTGATGCGAGTTTCCGGTATATCCAACAATACATCTGATTACAGTTTCCCATACCAACGATGGTGGAAACAACGACGATCGTAGCGAACATGGAGAGCGGGATGGAGCAGAACGGGCGGAGCGGGCCAGATGGGACAGGGTGAAGCGGGATGGGTGAGTGTTAGGAGAGATAACAGAATTTTTATTTGAATTTGAAAACTGCATTGAAACCGTTTTCTTTCCATTTATTATTAACTTGTTGTTATGGAACCAATTTAAAACATCTGTTATTGTACTATTTACGATTTCTTTATTGCAAAGAATATTCGTATCATCCGTAAAGATAACTCTTTTTCCGTTTCGAATCATCGAGGGCATATCGTTTACGTATAGTAGGAAGAGAATAGGGCCTAAAATCGATCTCTACGGGACTCCAATTGCAATTGACAAAGAATTGGAAAGGTGTGTATATAATGTTCCATCATTCCAGTAAGGTATTTATACTCTCTGAGATCGTCGTTTTAGGTACGAACATACCCAATCTAGAGAAATACCACGGATTCCATACGAAGTTACTTTTAAAAGTAAAATGTTATGATCAATGACGTCAGAAGCTTTTCAAGCAATTTTATATTTCGAGCTCCGACTCATTTTGTGTCATTTTATGTCGTGTCGTTACAGTTATTCAAATAGGGAAAGAAAAAAGGTGGCCCATCTTTTCAAGGCACCCAGGAAACGATGTGAAAGATATAAACCAGTGACTAGTCTCATTTCAACAATGTACTATAAACCGACATACTTATCTTTATTTTCTGAAACACACATTTTCGTTCGAATGTGGCGATATCGTAGCATTGCGATGTACATTTTTAAGAGATATACACGACGCTAATTTTGAGGACCTTGCTTTCTCGGACGAAACCAGGGTAAATGCAGGTCATGCAGTAGGCAAAGGATGGACAAATGACGTATCAGATATCACTATTTTTAGAGGCAGATGGATTCGAGCTTAAGAGGGAGCGTGGAGCGAATTTCTTCATAGAGCCATTTGTGGTTTCTCTCTCGTAAAACTGTGGATTGCTACAAGAGATGAACTTTGTGACAATTAAAGCTTGATTTGAGGTTTACCGAATTTGAGAAAGCCCTTCACAAAATTGTGCGCAATATCATTCTGTGATTGCTGACAATCCTCCAAATAAAGCCTCTTGAATAGATGCAATAGCGGAAAATTTCTTTCGAAAATACTATTAAGAAAGCAAAACTTTCAGAATTAGTTCATTTTTACTAATCTTGATTTCCAACAACAATTGTTAATGAAAAAATGAAAACACACCATCAACATACCGCCATTGACTTCTCAGAAATCATTGCCATTTCAATGCAATAGAAAACATGGAAACAAAAGGTAACATGTTTCCAATAAAAATAAATCGATTGATAGGTTAGTTGTTTTTTCCGGACACAAAAACGGCTGTGGTCATTAATCCTGTGAGTGCCGTGAATGTTGTTATTCCGAAAGGTGGTGGTGATTCCTTTCCCGCTGAATGTTGAGATTTAGCACCGACCTACACATCGTCTTGCGGGGTATCTCCCTAGTGGGGCACCGTCCCGGATGTGACAAGCTCGACGCTCCCGACAAGTGTGGTGGTATAATGCATATAAGTGTAAGTGGAGGAAATATGTAAGGGGAGAGGGTAGGATGAGGAAGAGGAAGGAAAGATCGCACGCAGTCCTGGCTCGCTTGTTATGATACCGCTCCGGCATTCACCTGGTATTAATCGGAGAAAGAACGGAAAACTACTGATCAGAGCAGCTGGAGCTAGAATCTCCTACAGACAGCCGTTGAATTCGACCTAGCTATCTAGCTAGTGTCGAAAATCCGCCAACGTGGGGATTCGAACGATAGGACCTCCCAGTCTCTGCAGAGACAGCAGCAATGCTGATCTGAGCTAAACTCAGCTGGCCAAGAATTCACTGATGCTGCATCGAAAAATAAGTTTCTGGATTTGTTCGCGAATTTAGCAGTTATGTTGCAGAATTAGCGAACAGTACATTTTTTGAGTTGTGAAACATTTGAAACGTTAACAAGAGTAATTTACTTGTTATCGAAATTAAGGTTTAAAACCTAAAAAGATCAAACACACCTGGACTTTGTAAATATTGTGCATTTATTCCCTGAATTAAATCACTTAGTTTCTGACAGTTCTAGGAAGTCACGTGGCACGAAACATGACTTGCAACCACCGCCGGTCGTGCTTATTATGTATATGCTCACGTGCGTCGATTTCGAATTATTATTTTGTGAGTGGTGATATGTTCCCAGTGCGTGTTAGAATTGTGGTTATGGTTCAAATGAGTTGTGTTGTGTTTCAATGTTTGCGTGACTGCCTTTTTTACGAGGATTTATTTATTTCCAAAAATATTTTTATATTATTTTCAAATTGCAGAAGAGCGAAGAAAGAAGAGAAACTCGAGCAAGGTATCACCCACCGAAACAAAAAATAATCATTCGACGAAGGCATTGCAGTGAAAGGGAAATGTTGAGTGAACATAGAAGAATACTGAAGTCAATAAAAATGCATATTCAGTATTAAAAGTTCAATGTTTTAGATAAGAGAGAAACAATGTGAAATTGTATTTTTGATGGAATGACATTCCATGGTATGTATGAAGACTGCGTGACTTTTTCGCTGATTGTTGGCTTCAAATTCTCCTTTACTGTTAATCGTCCAAAACTGTCCAAAACTGTCGTCCAAGGTGTGATGGAAGATCCGGAGGCTGTACATTAACATACTTATTTCCTGCGATGCGCTCACGTGCTTCTTGCCGCCGTGGGTGGAATTCTAGGTACATACAAAACATTCATACTGCTTTCACTAGTTTATGTCATGAGATAACTACCCAGAGGTGTACCCAGGATTTTTCTCTGTGTGTTTGTGTGTATTATGTCCAGTGTCCTGTCCACTTGATGTTTTCTCATAAAGTGTTTTTCATTTATGAAGAACATAAATATATTTTTATTTGTAGTCTTATTGAAGTATTTATATAATTAAAAATTGATATATTAAATGACTGCCATTAGTATGGAAGATTAGTGAGAGTTATGTTATTGATGAAGCATCATTTCGCACGGTGGGAGGCAAGGAGCTCCCCTCTTAAGTGCGCGAGTGTTTCTGCCTACTGCTAAATTAGTTTTACTGATTCGGACTCTAAAATATTTTGTAAAGGAAAGTAAAAGCCACAAGAACTAGTGACTATAATAACACATAGTCTTGCATTATTTGAATTTTTTTGCAATTTTCGAAAAGTTCATTGAGTTCAATGAATTGAGACCTTTTCCATTTTTAAGCGTACGTTTTTTTACTAGCAAAATATAATGCAAACAATTCTGACAGCCTTGTTGAGAAGATTTTTAATAAATTGCTCTACTACAAGCAAAAATTACGAAAAATGGCTCCTTTTTTTAAAAAATGCACATGATAATATTTAAAGATCTATTTAAAAAAATAGATTTCACTAAAGAAAGAATCTCTATCATCAACATTTTACTTTCGCAATTTTTAAAAATACAGAGTTCACCGAAAATAGAATCTAGGCCATTTCTGTAAGTGCACTTTATTCGAGAAAAAAATATACAGACCGAATTTGGAGCAGTTTTTGAAAAAATATTGTAATGGTTTAAAATTTGTGTATATTTTAGACAAAATTACTCGAAAACGACTCATATATTCGAAAGATTGTACGTCACACCTTAATGTTTTAAGATCTGTTTTTAAAGAATAGATTTCATTAGGCAAAAGTCTGTATTCTCAATATTGTATTGGTAGGAAGACGCCAAAGAGTTAAACGAAAATGAGATCTACGCGATTTTAAAACGTTCTTTGCTTTATCTAAAGAAAACGTTTATTTAAAAAATTTACTCATTTTTTGAAAAAACGAGTAGTTTTTACGTAATTGTTGTTTGAAGTGTACGCTATTTATTTTAAAAATTCTTAAAAACGGCTCCAAATTTTGTCTTTAATTTTTTTCCTCTAATGAGCTCCTCCTGCTCTATTGAGCAAAACTTTAAAACATACCACTGTTTAAATTTTCAATGAACTCCCTGAATTTTCGAAAATTCCAAAAGTTACAAATAATGAGAGAAATGGCATATTCAGTATATATATATATATATATATATATATATATATATATATATATATATATATATATATATATATACACACATACTGAATACAATTCTCAAAATTGAATGACGTTTTTTACAACGATATGACATTTCAGAAGTGCATTTTTACCTGATTTTAGGCGTAATTTGCGCCAGAGTCTTTCACTCACTCCCAGAAATTGTCTCGTTTGTACGGGTGCTTGCGAGTGCAAAGCTCGTTCAGATCGATCGGGGAGTATCAATTTTGGAGCAAATCGTCTGAACGGTTTAGGCATTAGCGTTGACCAAAGACGGACAGACGAACTGACCGTAAAGTGTTCTGTAAACTAATTTTTGGGACCAGAGACCCCCGAAACGTGTATTCCGACTCCACATCGAGTTAGAGGAATTAGTTTACTACATATAGGTAAAGGATTTAATCTCATTTTTTATATAAGGGCCCGCAATTCGGGTTTTCTCTCGTAAAGGGTTTTCTGGATGAACATTTTGGAAAATTGTATATGCTTTGAATGTTATTCAATATAGTATTATTATTTAAAAATTACTCATTCCCTGCAGTTTTCATTGTCAAAAAGTTCTATGAAAGTTGTGGACCTGATGTCAGAAATAGAAAATATCTATCCATTTGTATCATAGTTTGAAAAATAAAAAGACAATTTTTGAAAAAATTTTTGCATCGTTTTGAAATACTCGCCTCTTATCATTTTTGAAATAGGCCTCCGATCATTTTTGGTGCAATTTTTCAAAATGCGGGGCTTATATACTAGAAAATACGGTATTTGAATTTATGGGTTTGAAATAATTAGTAATGTGCAGTTTCGTAGTTGAGAGTTATTTACTCCTTACTCCATTTACCGATTTATCGACTCAGTAGGTCGATTTATTGACTGGTTCGTTTGATTGTTTTTTTTTTTGAAAGAAGAGAAGGTTTGTGCACGCCATTTCGGACAGCACAATCGATTTTCTGCCCATGCGCAGATGCACAAAAGTGATGCGAAACCTGAACTGCGCTTGCGCAGAAGATCGATAGTACTTTAACGTTCGAGGGTGCACAAACTCTCTATTGTGATTCATTTTTAATATTTAAAGGAAATGAATTAATTGTGTTGTGAAATATTCTACAGTTGTTGGACGAATAATTTGATTTAATTTGAAATAGAATTTAAGCCAGGATTTGCATGTCTGCATGTTAATGTTTCGAGATTTGAAGATTACAAATGTATCTATTAAATATAATATATATATATATATATATATATATATATATATATATATATATATATATATATATATATATATATATATATATATATATATATATATACATATTAATTAATTAATATTTCCATTGATGCAATTCATAGAACAGTATCACTCGGGGCGGACCACCACTCCTGCTCCTCCGTAATTACACCACTGGTTCCACGCTAATCATTTACGAGTTTTGGAGCAGAAGCTATAGGAAATAATTTTTTCCTTACATTAAAAAGCTGGTACCATAAAATGATTATTTGTCGTGGAAAGATTGATTGATTTTTTTCGTGTTTCCGGGCGCGTCAACTACTTCGGTCATTAGTCCCGTTAGTGTAGTGCATGTTATTTTTCTCGGGAGATGGCAGTGATCGTCCCCCGCTGGATGGCGAGATCCGGCGCCGACCTACCGTCGGCTAGTGAGGTTTCCCCCTAACCAAGACTCTCCCACCAGCGGGGCATCGCCCCAGCCGGGACAAGCTCTAAGCTCCCAACCGGTCTCCCGGAATATGTGGTAGTGTAGTGCATGTTAGTGTAAGTGTGTGTGTAAGGGGAGAGGATAGGACAAGGAAGAGGAAGGTCAGATCGCGCGCGGTCCGTGGCCCGTTTGGTAAGGTACTGCTCCGGCATTCGCCTGGTGTTGATCGGAGAAACCACGGAAAACTACCGATCAGAGCAGCCGGCCGCTAGAATTCTCCTCCAGACAGCAGCTGAATTCGACCTAGCTGAAAAGCTAGTGTCGAAAATCCTGCCGCCGTCAGGACTCGAATCTAGGATCTCCCGTTTAGAGGTGCTGCAGTGACATCAGTAGATGCACTGAGCTACCGCCACCGGTTTGTGGAAAGCATTACACTATGTCATACATGGACACGCCACTAGATTGCGGAAGTTCATTTACGGCGTACATGGCGAAGGCAATTCAGTGGTCAGGAATCGTACAGAGGAATGTGTTGCGATAAGAACATTGTGCACAACAAAATAACTCATTATTCGCGGTGGATATGACAGAAAGTTATAGAGATCTTGTGTATATCGTGGGGAATAATTTCTAACCTTACAGAACCGTTATGGGATGAGCAGCAGCATTTCAGCAAGCTCTGATTTGCAGCATGGCAGATCATGTTAGATGACACAAGTTTACATCTTACATGTCACATGTTACATAACAGATCGATGTCAACAGTGTACTAAAGAACCTTCATGCAGAGTTAGTTACATTGTGACATTGGGGAAAGCGTTCAAATTGTACGGAGGTAATTTCAACTCTGTGAACGGGAAATACCGGAACACAATATACGATACTTAGTATACAATACACGAAACTCCACAGATGTCTCCACGCGATTTTGACCTAATACCCAAATCAAGGAACTATTTGTGGGAAACGGTTTGCGACACGACAGGACATTGCCAAAGCTGTGAAGAATGGGATTTCAAAATTTACTCATGGTGGGATGAATGGTATCTGTCATCACTCACATTGCTGGCAACGTGTTTTGATTTTACAGAATACACATAAGAACAGAAATGGCGAATGACTGAAGAATTAATGTGTTCTGGAACAAAGTTAAGGGACTCTTCTCCAAGGGAACTTACTCTAATGTTTGGTGTACTTTTCGATAACTTCATAAAGGCTAATACAACGAAGAAATTTCTGGATTGTTACTCGCTTTGTATTCTAAACACAAAATACAAAATCAGTATTATGAAGAAATCCCACCGTGTTATAAGTTAGTATTCTATTTGTTGTTCTTAAACAGTGGGGCTTTTTGCTATTTTTCGGAAAATAATTTTGTGTGTATTTGCATTTTTGCTGCTGCAGGCTACTAGTTTGTGCCTTATACTTTCTCCTCTCATCAAAAGCATGAGAGAACAAGATGCACAACATAAAAAACATGCAGATAAGAATAGTAACATACACAGTAATATACGTAAGATGAGTAATGGCGAATGACTGACTAATGAATGTTTTCTGTAATGGATCTAAACTTGCACTATCCTTCGGATGACAGTAGAAGTTTTCTTTCTTAAGTCCTTGACTTTAAAAATGATTGAAAAATATTTATTAATATCTTGCAAATACTTAAAACGACGATTTTATGCTATAAATTTTCGTTTAATGTAATTAAACATCAACATTCGTTACATAACTCCAAGAATATTAATTTACTTTCTTTGCGAGTAAATTAATTGCTTTTTCTATTGAATTGGTGAAGAAAATCTATTCTCTTACTCTGCATTAAATGATGTATATAATATTCAGACACCGGCTGTGGTTACGGGGTTACACATTTAGTAACTTCTGCCATTTTAATGGGAAATATTGGATTTGACAATATTAGAAAATTATTTTCAAATTCGTTTTTAGAATTCTTATTCCTCATAACCTACGCTAACTTTTTTTATCGCTCATTTAGATGCCTATATCAGGGCTATAACTAGAGGTTTGGGGGACTTGCGTCAACAGATAATGGAATTCTTTATTGTTTCTTAAATCATAGCCGGTTTTTTGTATTGATATTTTTAAATAATTGAAGTAGCTTAATGCACTTCAAAGAACAATTTTTCGAAATTCCGCGATGTGTGATTTACATTTGATCCTGTGGCTTGAAAATATAAATACTATTGTTAACAAAGTTTAATTTTTCAATATTTCAAAATATGATCTGTTATATAAAAGTCGATATAATTTTTCCCCTCGCGCGCTTCATCGGTGGTAATTATGGCCCTGGTCGAGATCGGTCTTCTTTTCTCCCTTTCAACAATATTTACATCACGGGAGTCAAATACATGTTCGTTCGGTTAATACATTATTATTATTATTATTATTATTATTATTATTATTATTATTATTATTATTATTATTAATATTAATATTTTTTTCTCTTTTTCACTCCAATGGAGGCAATCATCTTACTCCCGGTCTGTCTTGCCAAAGGACGTAAGATTTCGGTAGAAGTTTCTCCTGTAGTGCCAATAGCAACTGGTACCACTATGGCTTCTGCCATACCTCACATAGTTTTAATTTCATCTGCCAATGGCAGTTATTTGTTAATTTTTCCCCTGTGTGTTTTCTTCAGATTGGCTGGTAGAGGGACCGATATATCGATGATGCAAGATTTTGTTTCAGTCTTCAAAAACAGTATGACAGTCCGGAATGTTGTTCAGGATTAGTTCATATATGATTATTGGCGAATTATATATTATTATTATTATTATTATTATTATTATTATTATTATTATTATTATTATTATTATTATTATTATTATTATTATTATTATTATTATTATTATTATTATTATTGCCGCTTACATTTTAAAGCTAGCATTATTTTCGTCGTTTGTGTAGCTCTCCCTCTCCTACTGCTTCCTGGACGGGTCAACGTTCATTCCACAGCGCTTAGTACCTCCGCGCCAGTGCATTTTGACTACATTGTGTGCTTTTTATACTGCAAAAAGGCCCTCGTCGGAAGACGCCCGTCGCCGCAGCTCCACGCAACAACGCGTCTTTATTCTTTCGTTCGCCTGAAGGAGTTCTTCGCAATCGGTATGCTATTACTATCTGCATATCAAAACACTCAACACCCAAAGTCTATGAAAACCTGTTTTAGCGCCGGCCTTCCTCCGCTTCAGTCTTTCGTCCATATAAGGAAGGAGCCCACGTGGCTGCGGCCGCGGGCTACCGAAGGGTGTGTTCTCTTAAGCGCGGAGATTACGGGGGCGGGAACGCGTTGCTCTTGAACTGGTCGGCCGGCCGCGGCCGCGACGGCGGCGGCGGCGGCGGCGGCGGCGGCGGCGGCGGCGGCGGCGGCGGAGGCGGTGGCGGCGGGAGGCCGAACGACCGCGCGACGGCCGGCCGCGCGTGGCGGCGCGACGCGACGCGCTGCTCCGAAGATCGAACCCGCGCCTCCCACAGTGGGCTCCCGCCACGCGACACGTCGCGCGCGTTGCGGGGGCGGTGTCTGCCGGCGCGGAGGCGGGCGCAGGGGCGGAGGCGGCGGAAAAGGATCCGCCTGCGCCCCCCTCCGCCCTCCGTGCGCCCGCCCTCCTTCCCTCCCTCTCTCGAGGCCGCTCCCCTCCCCTTCCCGCCGACCCGACGCCCCCTCTCCGTCCTCGCGTGCGCGAGCACGCGCGCGCGGCGCCGCTCCTCAGCGCAGCGCTTGCCCCAACATGGCCCCGCTTTTCATCCTGAAAGCGAGAAACCTATTCCAAGAATATTCGTATCGAGTGAACAGTTCTAAAATAAGAGGGGTGATACTTCGCGCACATAACGCCCGCAGCGGCAGTGGCTGCGGCGGCGCGGCGCGCCCGACCCGAGGCCTCGGCTCGCCCGCCGCTGCCTCCCGCGCCGCAGCGTCTATTAATACGTGTTTGATGACGGGCCCGCTTATGGACCGGGGATTGTCTCGCGAGAAGCGGCTGCGACACGCCGTTCGCGACAGCGCCCGCGGCCTCGAATCCCCTGGGCTACCGTCCGCCGCCGTCACCGTCCGCTTCCGTCAGCCGAACCGCCGCCACCGCAGTGCCGTCCCCTCGAGCGCGCTGCAGAAACGGTTCTGAGAAACGATTCGTTCCCCCTCGCGGTACCTGTCCCTTTGAACTGAGAGTTCGCTTCAGCGCCAACTTCCCGTCCAAAGCCAGCCCATCGCCGAGAGAAGTCCGCGCGTCACTCAGCTTAGGATTGTTTTGTTTGTAAACGGATGAACGCTCTGGAGCCAGGTCATTCCCAGGGCCGCAACCTTGATGTACGATGTCCCTGCTCGACTTAGCGCAATCAAAATCTTGAAAATAAGCTCAATCAGTCGAAAGTAGTGATTTTTGAAAACGTTTGTTTTCTTTATTGCGAAAGAATTGAAATTCCTTGGAACAATACTACCTCCTCCATTTTTCGTACAGTAGCAATTTTATTTATGGATGGGGATTTTTATTTTATTTTGTTTCTGTGCTATGTAAGATGTGGTTGGTTTCAAGAGAATCTCTGATTAGCTCCAAGGAAGGCACAAGGAAAAGTCTGGAATCAGAGCGTCCAAGAAAATGTACGCTCATGTAACATCCAGTTTCACGCCCGTGATTGTTGACGGACGAGAAGAGAGGACGTTGTTGACGCTCGAATGACAACACTCTGGAAGTTATGATAAGACATCGAAACTACCGTTAAGAACGACTGGCGTGCAGAATTCGAATGTTCGCTGCCTTTGTTCAATCCTGTTATTTCTTTCGTGTTTAAAATTCTCCAGTACAAAAAATTGAATCTGGAACTTCCCGGAGTGTAGAACGTGAAATGAGGTAACAGGCTTCAGATGTGTCAAATCCACGTGCTGCCACTAGTTCCTTGTACGCCTCTTTAATTCACGGACGCACTTATACTAGTTCCTTAATGACAACGCGTTCAGTAACTCGACGTGCTTATATGATATTTAAAATTGTTGACCTTACGGAAAGTGGGTCTGTCAGAGCATATTTCTTGTCAATAATTAACATTTGCAAAAATCAAAACAAGGTTAACAGCACCACTAAGTGCTCCCAACTCTATCAACAAAGAAAATTAATGATTAAATAGTTATTCTAATAAGTACTCGCAATGCTTAATTTGTAGCAATATAAATAAGGAAGCTCTGAAATCACTCTACTTACTAATTGCAGATATCTATCCATTTTAATAATCTACATAACTATATCTTACAAGTTTTGTAATATGAAAATGTTAATTTTGTGCACTAAATTAGTCCAATCGAATATATTATGTTTAAAAATTCCTTATTAAAAAAGTAAGGAGCGCCGCTCGCTTCAGCTCCTTTGAATATTAAGAATAGGGTCCTCGGCTATAAAATATAGTAGGAAAAAACTTTTCATTACATTGAAATGCCTATTTCACATTTGATCGTTGTTAACTGTCATTTTCTCCACGTTTCACTCTTTGAATCTGCTTGTGTTCATAAAACATGTTTTCGACCTAATAATAATCCTGATATTTCTTCAAATAATTACGATGGAGTAAGTCTATAAATAGGCACTGTGGTTTTATTACTTTTCAAAAGGTATAGTTATTGCATTTATTAATATTCTTCATAAAAAACATACAATTAATTAACATTTTTGAATGATCGTTTTGTAGACAATGAAACAATATTACACAATAGCACATACTCGTGGGCTAGCTGCTTTAGTTGTTTGTCATCAGTGTGGTTAAGTGCTTCTCATTCTACTGGCTTCGTGCCGAGTTTCTCTTCAGAAAATGTGTGGGAGACGGACAAGGCACTGATCTTGAAACAGTCCTTCACGCGCTTTAAAGAAGTATTTCGCTTACTCAACGCTTCATAATTCATTAACCACACATTTCATACATTTACCGCTGTAGTACAGATCGAATTAAATATTTATTATTCATCTAAATATACTTGAAAACTATTAAAGGTAAATTAATAATCCCAAAAGAGCGTATATTGTAATTGTGGAAATAATAGGAAATCTTGACCAATAATTATTTTGTTTGATTCATTCAGAATAATTATATTTCCCAGCAGTTTGGATTCTGAATCATTTTTAATAACGTTTAAATTATTTTACAAATGTAATTAAATAATGTGAGTGTTACATTCCTAGGCATGTATTTTGTATTCGAGAAACTAAAAGGGGAGTTTCGTTTCGACTGGCTTCCTTCCTACAGGAAATGTAGGAGAACTATAAACGATATGACTAAGAGCATGCCAAGTTTCTATTCCAGAGAAAAGTGTAGGAAAGTTTATGAACGTTAGACTCGGTGAGAGTATAGGCCCACAGTAAAAGCATTAGCTAATAGTTACTGAGCTTCCAAGTTATGTCAACGATACACGTTGCCAGTTTTTACACATCCTTTGAAGCTTCCACCAAAGGGTTTTGTAACATTCTCTCATCATGACATAATGCACAGCCGTTCATCCTAGATAGCACATTTTAAAGTAGAAATGCTGTGGTAGCTTCTAATATTGAATTCACATATTTATTCATAAGTGCAATTATCAATTTATCAATATGCAACCATCAAACATGTATTGTAAAAGACCTGGATAAATAAATTGTATACAAAATGGAACATCTACAACCGTAAAAAGCAATCGAGAGCGAGTTTTGGCTTCCTGAAAGTGAGAATTGCCTTTAATTACTTGAAATATTTTTAAGGGTCATTCCATGTCAAGTGGTCTGGGCTCCCCCGTGCTACCATCTCGGACTTTGATGAAGTTTTGTATGCCGCGTTCCACATGACTCAAAGGAATTTTCGTGAAGTTGTAGTTAGAGAGGTGAAATAGTTTTTGAGGTACAGAGATTTGTTTGGCCCCGTGCATCCTCATTGCATGTATTATATGAGTGTAAGAATTTCGCCACTTTGATATATAATATTTCCTTCTCCGTTATTGCTAAGCAAAAAAATGTGATTTTTATACATTTTTCGTTCTATTAAATGAAATTAATCAATTTTGCATTTATTAACATACAGTGAGTACATTGCAGCAAAGTCGCACAAAAAAAGCGTTAAAAAACTCCAGATTTTAACATTGGATAGGTTCCTTAATATGTAAGAAAGAAAAGTCATACTTGGCTCGTAATATATCAATGTTACTTTGTTTCTTAATGCATAATTTCATCCACCTAGCACGTACAATTACTTTATAAATTAAGATTAAAATTGACGATTTTGGCAAAAAACCCTAACATAGGGTATTTTCAACCATCCTTTACAGAAAAGTACTTTCTAGAAATTCTTCTAAACCTATCTCATTAGAAAGAGCGGATATTGAAGCTTTTAGAAAAGTTAATTTGACTATCCATCGGAGGCACACAATGCCCAAAATATGGTAAAATATGGACAAAAAATAGTGTTAATTAAAAATTTCAGAGTATATTGTTGTTCATTTTCCTCAATATTTATATACGAAAATTTAAATTTTGCGCCTAATATCTCAACATAATATTGTTTTTGAGTGTAGAATTTCAACCTCCTACCTCTTTTTATTACTCAAAAAGTCAAGTGTAGTTTGGTTGGTTGATTGTTAGTGATTCCGGGCACGTCAAATAATGAAGTCAAAATCCCGTAAATGTAATGTATGTTTCTTCATCGGTAGGTAGCTGTAATCTTCCCCCGTTCGATAGCAAGTTCCGGCGCTGACTTACCGTCGGCGAGAGGAGCTCTAAGCTCCCGACCGGTCTCCCGGCATTTATGATAGTGTAGTGCATAATAGTGTAAGACTGTGAGGATAGGACAAGGAAGAGGAAGGAAAGATCGCGCGCGGTCCTTGGCCCTTACGTACTGCTTCGGTATTCGTTTGGTGTTGATCGGAGAAACCACGGAAAATTACCGCTCAGGAGCCTCTAGAATTCTCCTCAACACAGCAACTGAATTCGATCTAGCTGACAAGCCAGTATTGAAAATCTTGCCACTGTCGGGACTAGAACCTAGGACCTCCCGGTTAGAGGCACTGCAGTGACATCAGATGATGCACTGAACCATCTTTCCCGGTAAGTCAAGCGTAAATTTATACTTTTTGCACAGAGCCTCAGAATATTGGATATTCACCTCACGTTTACAGACAGACAAGCACTTTTATGAAATTAATTAAATGGAATTCGTGTTAATGAGGGTTTACTATAATAATAATAATAATAATAATAATAATAATAATAATAATAATAATATGTCTGAAAACCAAACCACTTTCATAAATTTACATTCACATTGTTACAATTTCAATTGAGGCTTTAGATTGTATTAATGATAATTGACAATTCGCATTTCATAGGAATGAATGCAATGAAGTAGCTGCATGAAATGAGCTGCACATATATTCTGTACGAGCAAGCTTTTATTCTTGTTTGTCTTCATGAATCCCCTTGTGATGTAAATAGTCATATTTCTGGTTCAGAAGAAACATAATAAAATTCAGTCATCTTAATTCGCAAAAGTCAATTATCATCACTTACATCCTCACATAAAATTTAAGTGTGAGGAAAGTGAAATCGGAATGAATTTGAAAACAGGGTAGTGATTTTAGAAGATGATGAATTAGTTTATTGTAAAGAGTAGGAGGATGGAAAATTGGAGGACGCAATGTTACACAAATAATAACGTTGAGGATGTAACCTATAAAAAGAGAATCAGACAGTTTAAAAAGAGGGTGACTACACAGAATATAAGAAAAATAATGGCCATAACAAGAATAATATAGCGACATGAATGACTCGTCAGTGCTTTTGTAGCGATTGCAATTGAAGTAATAATATGTAGTGCTAAGAGAAAATAATGGTTCAGTGTAATGCCGGAGACGTGTAATTTCATTACATGTAATTTTCTTTATCATATAACTAGTATAGTTACATGCATATTACATAGTATAGTATTAGTATATGTATCATATTACATGTATTTTGTATGTTGCTGTATTTAACTGGAAGCAACGTTGTTAAATATTTTCTTATAGTTTTGAGATATTTTCTTCAAAGTATTTTCCCCTAGATCCCTACGACAATCGAGTTGCTCGTTCAATTTTTTGCAGCGGAAATGACTTATTAAAGGTCATAGCAAAAAATCAAATTAAAATGCAAATGGATTAAAATGGATTATCGTTATGATGTACTATTATATTGCAACTTCTATCCTATTAACGCTTCAGCGATTAATTGAAATTTTCTAACCAAAGCGCGAGAGGTTCCAAAAACTACATATCTCACTTTTTGAAAATCCATCAGTTTAAATGAAAATGGCTTTCTACCATTGAATTTAGTGTATTGTGCTCTATTCCAAAAAAAGGTTAACATTACGCAACAGTTTTCAATCATCGTTTTATGGAACACATGTAATAAATATATAACACAAACGCACATTCACGTGGGTTAGCTGCTTTTGACGTATTTAAGGCTGGGATACGAACGTGTGTGCTATGAATCTCGTGTCATGAAGAGAAGGATCGTGTAGACATAGAGACGAAGTTGGATGGGAAAGGGGAACTACTATTTCAACATAGAAACGTAACGCTCACCCAGCACATATTAGGTGGTAATGAGTTTCACTTCATGAAGAAACTAGGAACATTTCAGGGAAAAGTTCAGACCATTAGGGAAACGGAAATTAGTTATTTGGATTGGAGAGGAAATAAATTAGTAAACAAAGGATAATTTAATCTTATGTTCAATAAATGGAAGTAGACAATTGATTTAACATTACTTTATGATTACATTACTCGTACATTACTTTACTTTATTACATTATTCAGTCCAAACTCGGTATATTTGCTAAGACATTCCTACATCACACAAATGACTTTCGCTTCAATCAATCATCGATACCTCAGCGGGTTTCGCCGCTTTTATTGAGGAAATTGTTAAAGGATAAATTGAATGATTATTTTAAATTTCATTTGTTGTTGACTTTTTAAAAAAGATGCTTAATTTTTGCTATTTGGAAAACTAGTACGATAGCCCGTTGAAAAACAACCAACATTAAAGTCTCGACTCTGCCCTTCTGGTACTACAACAGACCAACACTATGCAGTGAGATTAAGCACGCAAAGCAACAATGAAAAATGCAACTGAGATAATCAAATGTAACTTTTTTAAATTAATTTCTTCTCAGCAAAACACTTCACCCGGCATGATCTTCACATGAACCTTGCTGGAAAACATGCAGTCGGTAACAAGCTTGCAAAATGCATCATCAACTCCAGTCCTACGCAGTCTCGTGACAAATATCCACCCCTTTCACCTTCCTTACGTTCTCCACCCCTACACTTATTTCGAAACTCATTCCTCATCCTCTTAACCTACTCCTGTTTCTCCTATTCCCACTACCAATTCATATGCACCTTATGCCTCAATTTCCTCACAACCTGTCATTGCTGGGACACATTAAAACCTTCGACCACGCACTCGAGGTAAAAATTAAGTAAATATATAGCAACTTCAGTCAGATGCAAGAGAAATACATTCGTGTAGGTACTTGCAAAAGATAAACATACTGAACAATAATGTTCAATCCATTTCAAATGAAACTGACTTTATCGAGGCAGCTCTACAGAGCGATTAAAATCAAATAAATGTTCTTTGCTTTACAGAACACTGGTTATTTCCTAATGAACTTAGCGTTTTCCAAATTACAAATTTTTATCTCGCAGACTTTTATTCTACAGAGAGAATCGCATAAAGGTCCTACATATTGGGGTTCTTGTATTTTCGTTAGAAATAACATCGATTCTATCGCCTTAACGGAATTAAATGTGTATTCCGTTGAAAATAATTTCGAAATTTCTGTTGTAGATCTTACTTCGCTAAAAGCGATATATCTTTGCATCTACAGACCTCCAACAAAGAGAGCTGCAGATTATATTTTGTTCTTATAAAAACGAGATAACACTTAACAAAGTCATCAATCGCTCTTTTGAATCCATGGTTGTGTGCGGAGATTTTAACATTGATTTTCTGATCGAATCTTGCGAGAAGAAAAGTTTCTCAATTTAATTAATTCCTTCAATGTAGATATTACAATTAATGTACCTACACGGATCACACTAAATTAGATGAAGGCAATTGATCAAATTATAATTAACAAAACTACTACTCGATATGAAATTGAAACAAAAGATTTAGGATACAGTGACCACGATGCAGAAATTCTTACCATTATAAGAAATGCGAACACTGACACATTAATAATACAAGTATGACTAGATTGTTTACAAAAAGTAAAATAAAATTATTCATTGATTACTTGATGCAGGAGTCATGGAAAGCGGTTTATAATACTGTTGATACAAATGACAAATATAATTCTTTTATTTTCAACGCTTTCATTTCATTTTAACACTTGCTTTCCTCTTCAAAAAAGAAAATAAAATATTTCACGGAAAAGCAATTCTTGGATAACACAAGGGATTATGACATCTTGTAAAAACAAGCGAATTCTTTCTTTCATTTCTAAACGTCATAACATATCTCATAATTTTCTCATCTACTTTAAAAAATACAAATCATTGTTAAGAAAAGTCATACGGCATGCTAAAATCATGAAACACGATCAGGATATTTTGAACTCAAATAACAAAAAAAAGCAATGTGGAATATAATAAAAAATACGACCAAAACAACTAGAAACCTTGTAGAGAATGTTGTTTTAAAATATAACGATATAAATGTGAACGATCCGGCAACAGTAGCTCGTCTCTTTAATACTCTCTTCAATACTTTTTGAGAATTGCTGCCGATCTCACTGAGGGTCTTCAGCCACAAAATTCAATATCAGACATTTCCCCCAAAATTTTAGACACGATGTTCTTTTCCGAAACTTCTTCCTATGAAATTCTCAAAATAGTCGGTAAACTAAAAAATAAATATTCGTCCGGTTTAGATGAATTCCCGGATTCTTTGTTAACGACCTGTGCGTTTGCCATTATACACCCGTTAACTCACATATTTAATGCACCTGAACGTTTTCAGATATTTTTAAAACAGCTAAAATTAAGCCGCTCTTCAAAAAAGGCAACAAAAATGAAATTCAAAATTATTGGCCCATTTCTCTTCTATCAGTTTTTTCAAAAATATTAGAAAGACTTTTTTACGTACGAATGGAAACCTTTCTCAGTAAACACGACGCGCTTTCAGATTGCCAACATGGATTTAGAAAATTAAAATCAACGGAAACAGCCATATTTTCTTTCATTAAAGATGTCGCCTCATCATTGGACCAAAACGAAGCACCTATTGGATTATTTTTAGATTCTCAAAAGATTTTGACGTCATTGATAATGGCATTTTACTTTCAAAATCACCTTCATATGGAATCCGTGGTATTGCTCTAGATTGATTATGTTCGTACCTTAAACAACGATCTCAGAGAGTTGAACTACCGTACTGGAATGATGGAACATCATGTACACACTTTTCCGACTCTTTGCCAATTGCGCGAGGAGTTTCTCTAGGATCCATTTTAGGCCCTATTCTGTTCTTACTTTACGTAAACGATATGCCCTCGACGATTCAAAACGGAAGAACAGTTCTCTTTGCGGACGATACGAAATAAAGAAACCGTAAATAGTACAAAATCAGATGTTTCAAATTGGTTCCGAAATAACAAATTCATAGTAAATGAAAAGAAAACTGTTTTCATGCAGTTTTCCATTTCAAATAAACAATTGTTTGCTCCATTGAAAATAAGAAGTGTACCATTGTCCATGTTAAAGCAACGACATTTTTAGGTCTCTCAATTTAGTCAAACCTTAAATGGAACATCATTTTAAATGAATTGAACACAAAATTAAGTTCATTATGATACGCGTTCAGAATTCTTTCAAATTCAGTAAGCCTTCATACTGCTCGTTGTGTATATTTCGCGAATGTTCATTCCCGCCTGAGATATAGCATAATATTCTGGGGAAATACATCTAATAGCTCCCAGAGTTTTAGATTACAAAAACGAATTGTACGAATAATAACCAAATCCCACCCACATGATTCTTGTAAACCTCTCTTCAATAATCTAGGAATTTTACCATTACCTTGTCTGTTGATTTACGAATTAGTGGTTTTTGTCAAAAATGACTTGCTTAAGGGCGGGAATATATTTTAAGAAAATGCCAATGTCTATTACTATAACACTCGAAGTAGAACTCCATTCCATCAGGTGACTGTATCAACAGCTCATTACAAAAACAATTAACATACAATACATGTACATTATTATACAACACTTTGTCAGATGACATTAAACGAATAAATTCAATACAAAAGTTAAAAGTCCAAAGTGAAATCATTTCTGCTGCATAACTGTTTCTATACAATTAGTGACTATACTGATAATCACAAGAAAAGTAACATTAATTTTAACAGTGATACTTAATGTATTATTTACCATTTGGACTGTATAATTCTAAACAATATGTAACAAGTATTCTATTGGAGCTTCTGGGGCATTGACCCCCATCTCGATAAGGTTTTTCGTCCAGTTTCCCTGATCCATTGAGCAAATGCTGAAATGGCCCCTTGTTTTGCCTTGGACATAAATGTAACTTCATTATCTGTGCACAACGTTTAGAATTCAAGGGGAAATATAGTTATTCAAATGATCGTTTCCATGTTTTCAAAGCAGGAAGTATTATTCCTTGACGAAGGACATCATGGAGAAGAGCCCAAAATTTATTGCTTTTATATCCTTGAAAATAGATTTTATTACATGGGGGCGTTTTTTCAAATTCAAAATTCAAGTAGTATATTTCTTAGTGTAGGGATCACAGAATTTTGAAAACGTGCGCAGAATTCACTTCTCTCCATTGCACGTCATACACAGTTTTAACTGTTTTCTGACGTAAGAATAAATAAACAAAAGAAAAAATAAATAAATAAATAAATAAGATGTTATACTTTCACCCATGTTCAAATTTACATAGCTTTCTTACGAGATTTTTTAATGGCAAACGCGTTAACAATGTCGTCATATGAAAGTGTTTTTGTTGTATTTGCCTCAATACAAAGTAAAGAAAGTGAGTTTAACCGTAATTCAGAAATACTAGTTCGTAGATAATTCTTAACTCTTCTAAGGCAGGAAAAACTGCGTTCCCCCGCATTTTGTAGCAGGTAAGCACAAACGAATCCAGGAATGTCCAATTTGGGGTAAACATCTTGCAAGAAATTATACCTCAGAAATTTCTAAATTCCTTACAACGATTTATCAGATGTGTGATCAATCCCCACATCACGGTGCTTTTGAAAGTGGGTGCACTCTTCAGTGAAATCCGAATCCAAATCATTTGCGTTTACGTGGTAAAGATTGGTAGCCTTTTTCCTCAATTCCTCTTCCATATCTGTCTTATCACATAATTGAGTTAAGAAATTGAATCGGTCTTGAAATTTGTCAAAGGGCATTTTTCTTTTCTTGAATTCACAAACAAAAAAGTTTATAATTGGTAAAAACGTGTTTATTTTAAGGCCATTCGTTCCAGGAAAGTTTACTTTTCCACGTCGGTCTTCGTCTGTCCAAACGTTTCTTTTAGGCTGTCTTTTATTGTCTTTTTCTTAAGATGTAGTTTTGGTTATATCCATGGCCAATTACTCAAAGTAATCAAAATGATTTTTCTGTTACGTAAAATATTCTTCAAGAGAACCATACAAATCTGTGACCAACAAAACATCCACAGTTCCACTTTGCATGGCTTTGCTAACTTTATGGAGTACGGTGCTCCAGAAATACACCATAAGTTTATTAAGCACGGTTCTCCAGAAATACACCATAAAAGCAGTTTCAAAACGTTCTAATCTTCGAAGGATTCCTCGGGATTCACATCTAGTCGTTGCTTTCTTGCGTCATTTGAAATTAATGTCAAAGCAATGTGCACTTCTTCCCATGTCTCGTAAATTTTGGCACGCGTCATCTCTTGATGACCATTGAGATACACTTTTTTAATTGCCTTCTTTTTCTGATAAGATGTTTCCATAGCATATGTTAGGCATTCCCATCGCTTTGTAGACCCGTAAAAAATAAATTTATTTCTTGGAGCTACATGTGACATGTCTGGGATCGAGTCTATGATGACTGATGAGTGAAAAGTATTTAGATTGTTTCAACTCTTCACAAATTACTTGCCAAACATTTTTAGCCATTAACTCAATTACCTCATCGCATGCCTTGGAAGAGAGAGAATTTATAATGCTACTACCACTATTACCGTATTTTTCAATGTGTCGCTGAGAATGGATCGAACTCGGATATCAGCTCTAAAGTCACAAAAAAATTTCCATTCCTGACAGAACCAAAAATTTCGTTGTCGTCTCCTAAAGCGAGAACACTTGATGACAGGGTCTTGACAACCGTGAACTCTAACCTTGAACTCTAGTTAAAACATTTCTCCAAAAGTGTCTTTGTTCTGCTACAACTCTTGTTAAAAAATTTCTCCAATAGTGTGTAGGGCGAGTGTCGCTGGGCGCTCGCTCTTACCTTTCTGGAAGAACACCTGAAACAATGAGATATCTAGAATAAGTAAAATTTAAAATCATTTAAACATTAATTTGTAATCAAGACTAAAAGAAAGTAGATATAAATTTCAAGAAAAAAGGCTTCGAATGTCAAATATGCCTTAAAATACATTTACCTGAAAGTAGGCAAAATAAATATTAGTCAGAATTGTTACTTTTCATTATTTTTGCACATATGCCAAAAGCCTAGGGGTATCTACAAAAACTACAAATACCGCTAGATTGCTTACGCATTGGTCAACGTACAAATCTGGAAAATCGCAAAAACAATTTGCGTCATTCAATAAGATATGTCGCCTCACTACCTCGAGTTTCAGCGATAAACGGTGACAAGAGATCCGTTGATGCCTCCAGCATTCTTTCGACACGATCGGCGCATCCCGATAACAGGGCATGTTTCGGTATTGTTCGTTCTCGATAATGGCAGTGCCGGAACTAGCGTGGTCAGATCAAATCGCTACGTTTGCGCCATGCAGTCTTGTCAAACCAACTTAGATTACTCTTATAGACAAAAACAGCTTCAATTTTTTATAGACAACGTATCACATTTTGTTTTATTAATGGACTTCAATGCGACGTTTCGAAATCATCCTTTGATTTCTTCTTCAGGCAAACTTTGGTAATTACATGTGATACATTGTCTATAAAAAATTGAAGCTGTTTTTGTCTATAAATCATATATAAAAGACAACCTTTACTAAATATTAACATTAGATTACTCTTCAAGCAAGTTATATTACAAGAATACGTGCTGTGATTTTGTATTATGTTATAGTTTTAGAAAGTGTGTAGAAAGACTAAAACTTAGTTTCAAGTAATATTTGTTTTAAAATTCTTACGGAAAATATTATTAACGCCCGAAATATTTTTTTAAACTTTTGATGAATTGCCCAACTGCCGCTCCTAAAACTTTTCTGCTCTAGGATGCAGCCTACTTAGCCTATTTAGAAATCCGGCCCTGCTCTCAACCCTAATATCAGTTTCAAAATTCTGCATTTAGAAAATGAAGGATATAAAATGCTTATTTTAGAATAAGATTAAGATTGCTGAAACTGATTCCTGAATAAGATTTCCAAAACAACTCATGTCTGAATAACTATTTCAAATATTATATAATAAAAAATAACTTTGCGATTGATATTTCTTAGACCCTCTCTAGTCATTATGGAATATCACAATACCTCGGTTGCCACCACAGAATTTACACATTTATTCGATACAGATTTATTTTATTCGAAATATATAAATACCACTGTTATCTTAGGACATTAGTGATCTTCACTGAGATTTTGTTAGAGCGTAAAATAAATAATATATTGTAAATTCTATACGTACTGTCATTTTCGTGAGATCTTGAAACAATTAAGCTGATTCAAGTCGTCCAGAAGAGAAAAGGAAGAATGTGAATAAAGTAAAAAACGAAGTATCACGGTGTTTCATAAATAAAATATTCAATAATATGGTATTATTTTGTAAAACCTATTTGGTTATAAAAAATAATGTGATTGATAATAATTCTTGTCTTCGGTCTTCTAAGTCAAGGCATGTTATTATTTTGTTATTCTTGCCTCTTTTTCGACCCAGACGTCCTTGGAAGCCTACTTCCGACGCGGGTATGGGGACTTTTCGAGTAGACGCGTCTCGCAGGAGGTCCCCTGATGTGCCTTGTATGTGACTCACTTTCTCCGCCAAGTCTCGCTTAACAATATCCGAACTAGCTGTCTGGGAGAAAGTGAGATAACGTTAAGGCGGGATATTGTCGGAAGTATTTAATTTTGCGGGCATCCGCCAGGGTTCTCTTACATGCCATATGAGTCACATGGCTACTGTGGATTTTCCGCCTTTTGAAAATCCACGGAAATCGGCCGGAATTGAATCCGCGCACTGCGGATTCAAAGGCCAGTAAGCTAACTTCTCATTCACTGATAGAATAAGAAATTACACGCCCTTTCAAAATCCTAATATGATGATGGAATTTATAGTTAGGAACATTTAGTGTTATTCTTGATAAACTTAATTTTAATTAATTTATTTCATTACTTTTAATTTAGAATAAGCTAATCGTCTCGCACTTAGGAACTGCATTCCCGAATCTCCGACGGTTTGTCGGAGTTTTCCTTATATCACTGGTAGGACATAGGAAGACGCTGATCAGATCGCACGGATAGGAGAGGGCACAGAATTGATAGAAGGGGTGTACATGGTTAATGGCCCATTGTATAGGCTGCTTTGGGATTCACCTGAAAGTGATCGGGGAAAGCATCAATCAGAACATTTGATCTACAAGTTCTATCTCGGTCGGAGTCACAAACACTTGGCAAATAAACATATCAAACAAGTTTTCGGCACTTGTCCGTGTCCTTCTCGCGGTCACCAAGTTACTGGCATTGTATGTCGCTACATCGGAATGTTATGTTTAACTAATTCAAACATATAACTTACTCTTGACATCGACAAGACATTTACGATGACTTTACTACTGATAATGGGGGACATTTCGTCGTTTTATCACAAAATGCAAATCTGGTTAAAAGAAATAACTCAGGGATAAAGATTAAAAAATACATCTTGGGATCAACAAATCAAGATGAGTAATCTTCAGTCAGTTTGAGGAGGATCTTATTCAATAGCCGAGCAGTGACGGGTGAAGCAGAATCTATGACAGCGCTGCTTGGAGACGCAAATTCGGGACATGGATGTTCTATTTCCGTGCTAAGTTTTACTACCGTTTTAATTGCAGCCCCTTTTGCGGAACGCTGCACGGAAAGTGACGAGTGAGCCAAGAATGGAGGGTGCTCTATAAATATACTGGGATGCAAAGGCCACTCAGCGTTGGGAAGGAGCGGTAAAATTTCGCGTTTAATTCTTTTGCGGTGCTTGGCTAGATGCTGAAACATTCGGTATGTCTTTGGAATTTCGCATAAAAGACAAAAATGTGAAATAATGTGTTAACCAACATTATGTAATGAGATTACATATCTGCTATTGCATCGGTAATTTTATTTTTATATTTTACTTATCTTACAGTTGATCATTTAAAAACAAGATTGCAAACAGCAAAATAATTTTGAAATGTGAAATAGTATTTTATTTGACGTGTTCTTTCGGATGGCACGAAATAATTTAAATAGTATAAAAATTATTTTAAAACCTTACGAGTGTTTAGTTGTATAATTTATTGTGACGTACAATTTGTCAAGTAATCTGCGTTTGACATATTTTATTAAAATAATGTTATTTTTCTAAAGCAATCTATCTCCATAAGTGGAGCTTGCTGGAAGATACTAATTATGCTTTCGAAGCTTAAGAGATGATGTGCTTTCATCTGGCACACTTTCCGCTTGACTTCTCTGTATTTGACAGGCGGAAGAAACAGGCGAATGTATTTAGGATGCGAATGTCTTACCACCCAAGTAGAAGCCCGCAGACTCAAGAAGCGAGCGTAAATCAATCCTGTGTTTCAAAAGCATGAGTCAGCACCTGTAAACTGCTGTTCGGTTATCAGCACAGGAATACCTTACTACGAGCATTTTACAAAGTTTTTCAAGGTCGAAATTCGCGCCCACAGATACTAATTACATTTGGTTCATATTGGAAAATTCAAAGATAATTCCTCCTTGAATATTATATTTGTATTTATTACTTTTGGTTGGAGAATATTTAGAGGATCGGTAGGAAACTATACCGTTTGATACAATGTTAATATAGTTTTAGTCTGATACGAAAAATCAACAGGGTACACAATACAGACTCCTTTCGTTTGACACGTGGGATATTTAGTACATTTAGAAGAATTTTACATTTAAGGAAATTCCATGGCACCATTCTCTTTCCGCGTTTAGATACCGAAGTCAAGCCACATTACACGAGGGGCATGTACAGGTCAATGAGTGGGAACTGAGTTGCGTTAAGTCTCCATTCTATTTGAGACACCTTGGGTGAGGTCTTAGATCACAAGCAACGATAGACTCATTTTTCTCAAAAATTCTAAATAAATAAATGTTATTTCACTAAAAACACACACATAACAAATAAAATTCGTACTAATCATTACAAAAAGTGATATGAAAATATAACATTTAATGAAGATATTTTTACTTACTGTCATTTCTATTATAGACAGTAGACATTTTGTAGGCCACAACGAATACCTTCAAAACGGTCTGAGGTATCGCGATGCATTTTACGCCAAGTCGGTGTGGCTCATGGAGGAAATAACATTTTGTTTTCTTGTTTGTAACATTTTGAATTTTTGAGATATTGGCACAAATTGAAATTTTTAAAATTTAAGTATTTGTTTTTCCTCCGTCAGTCTAAAGTACTCAAAGATACGAATTTAATGATGTACACTGTCAAAAACTTCTGCATTACTTTTAATGTAAACGTACATGAAAGTAATTATCATGTACGTAAATTAAATTTAATGTACACGTAAAGTAAATTTAATGCACGTGTGCATTAAATTAATGTACGTGTACAATTAACTTTAATGTACATTAAATTTACTGTACACGTACATTAAATGTACTGTACATGTACATTAAATTTACTTACATATACACTAAATTTAATGTACCCATGTACGCAAACCCATGTACCAATGTACCCATGTACATTAAATTTGCTGCAGTGTACATTAAATTTAATTTACACGTTCTTTAAAGTTACTGTACGTGTACATTAAATTTAATTTACGAATACGAAAATCACTTTCATGTACTTTTTCATTAAAAGTAATGCAGACATTTCTGATAGTGTGCTTTCTACTAAACTTTCTACTACACGAGATGGCAACCAGTACAGATGAATGATGTTACATGTTTACAAATTTCGTATCTTTCCTATGGAATAATGAAATGATGAATTGTAATTTAGAGGACAAATGGAGTCACGTTACATTTAGTTAGTTAGTGCAGCAGTAATTCTGAATCATTAAAATAAAGTAAAAGTTAAATCTAGGTGCCACGGGCGTTGCGTTGTTGTAAAGAACATGGGTGACAAAAAATATTTTATTATCAGAACCCTTATAATGCCCTTGGTGCATAAATAACCACTAACTTGTATACCAAATATTATCGAATTAATTTTACCAAGAATTTATTTAAGCAATAAAGGAAGAATTAATAAATATTTTACTTTGATTAATAAACAAAAAAATATTTTATATAAAAATACAAAACTACCAGCAATTGAGAAATGAAAAATTCACAACTTACTACAATATACTCTTCAATGTATTATGTTCGCATTTTTGCCAACTTAAAAACTGCATAATCAGATTTTTCCACCATTTTAATGGCCTTTTGTCTCTTTCTATTGGGTTTATTTTCATACTTTCCCTAAAAGTACAATAACAATTTTATTGTTAATAAATTATATTTATTCAGCCTTAAATGTTCTACTCAGTTAAACAAATAACAATAAAAAACTAACAGAGGCAATGAATTTGCTTGTTCAGAGGCACTGAGTACAAAAAGAAGAAAGATACGTGCACAATATAAGAAGAAAATGAGAAAGAAAATTGATTTAAGGTAAAATAAAACTATTAGTAATATTATTACTAGATGGTAATATTATAATTATGTACTATTACCTCTCTTTTTCCTTTGGTCATTGTAGAAAAACTATTTGGTTCGTAAGGATACAATCAATTCTCTATATAACAAAATCCATTTGACAATGTTTTCTTTCATGCAATTTTACTGGTACTTAAAAGTGAGACGAATTATCAGTTTATTAAAACTTCTCAAGGTTGTAATATAAATACGTACTTTTTTCTCAAATGTTTTATGGATAGTAATAATTTATTTAATGAAACATAATTTTTAAATTAGTGCGTAATAGTAATGCAACTCCAACTTACCTTCGTATGAATTCGAGGGTTGTTTGTAATTTTGCAGAATACGTATATCTATAACGTAATAGCTGGCAAATAATATTATCACACCTTCAATAACGTCTTTACAAAATACTGGAACTGTTTGTTCCAGGATCATAGTTATTTACTTTGAACTTACTATGTAACCCTGATGTCCTCGACTTCAGTTTTTTGTCCTAATTTGTTTGGTTCCTTGTTATATTAAAACAGTCACTTTCAATATGCAGCACATATACATCAATAGGTAGAGATTAATAAATTTCACATTTCATGATAATAATATTATATAATATTAATAAACAAAATAATATTAAATGAATTATTCTAAATAATAATCAAACTTAACCTTCACGAATCCAATATGCCTGAATTGCTTCAGCTTCTCTGGATGTTAATCGCCTACCGTTCTAGGAAACTGCTGTGACGAGAACAGGAAATGAGGAATAACATTTATACGTTTCACACTTTTCATATCAAAGTTATGACTTTTTTTGATTTTGCACACGTTTTAGAATAGATCTACTATTGCTCTACCACGTAAGAACACGACTGCAACGCTTCATAATACGAATCAATGAGAAACACTTTGAGTACCTGAAATAACCAGGCTGCGAAACCCGTCACCCTTTGTCTTATCTGTAAGGGACAGGAAGGTTTGGGAATTTCCTAAGCCGCACCCAAAATAAACCCAGATGTGACCCCACAGCTGGCATGTACTGATGTACATTAAATCTACATTGGTTTTTCATTTCAACATTAAATTTAATGTTTCAGTACATTAATACCCTCTTAATGTAAAATGTACATTAAGTTTCATGTAAGTTGTGCATTAAATCTACGTTGATTTTAATTTACGCATTAAATTTAATGTACCAATACATTAATAACGCTTTAATTGCAATGTACATTAATATCATTGTAAGTCTTACATTAAATCTACATTAAATTTAATGTAATTTCTGACAGTGTAGCATTGATAATATTCTGAAAGAAACTGCGGAAAAATTCGTTCCACATTTCCGTATCAGCCACGTTTTCCGCGTCTTTCCGCAAAGGCTATTCTAAAGGCGAAAAGAAGTGTCCTTTGCTGGGGCACCACTCTCTAAATAGAAACTGGAACTGAAACTCAGTGTTTTCAATGTAAGTAACTATACTTACTTGCATTGCTTTCTTTCATTGATCTGCTTACTTACATACTATGTCCATTGCTTCTCTATTGCCCTAGAATATAAACTAATACTTCTGATAGCACGAGAAAAAAATTTCTACTCCTATTCCAAAATGGAATGCATTTATTGATCAATCAATTATTATTAGAGAGCGAATGCATGCTACATTTGGACTCTTCCGTACGTATTAGAATGTAAATTTGGTCTTTGACTAATTAAATTATTACTTTGCGCATTTTTTGTTGTTTTTTGTTTTTTGATGGAATGTGTGACTGACATTACCGCTCTCCCAAAGGGTCTGTATCGTGCGCGGTTCCGCGCGTTCGCCTCCGATTTTAGGCTGACGGAATCATATCCCCCTAGCCGGCCGTCAGAATTGTAGTGAATAGCGATGCTATACAAGTGCTACGAAATCTAAATATTACAAAAAACACTTTCTACGGTAATCTGTGTTTATGAGAAAAACACTGGTGTGTTTTTCACCTAAAATAACTCACCTATATACAGCAGCAAAATTTTGATTTATAAACGCACTAAATTACGTACGACTTAATCGTACCGTTTGTAACAACTATGTAATATAATACTATTTATTTAACGCCGAAAGCATGTATAAATTGTGTGTGACGCACTATATGGAGAAGTGTATTCTATGTACGTTTTCTTAAATTCGGGGACATCTACACTAATCCAGACACAAGTTGAATTATTATTACAGGTGCAACGAGGGTTTTTTTTCAAGAATTAATAAGAAAATATTCGCACCCGAGTAATAAAAACTATTTGCAGCAAAATTTTGATTTATAAACGCACTAAATTACGTACGACTTAATCGTACCGTTTGTAACAACTATGTAATATAATACTATTTATTTAACGCCGAAAGCATGTATAAATTGTGTGTGACGCACTATATGGAGAAGTGTATTCTATGTACGTTTTCTTAAATTCGGGGACATCTACACTAATCCAGACACAAGTTGAATTATTATTACAGGTGCAACGAGGGTTTTTTTTCAAGAATTAATAAGAAAATATTCGCACCCGAGTAATAAAAACTATTTGCAAAGGCAAATAAGCCCCAGATTATGGTCATTATCCCTCATCGTGCCCTTCGTGAAGGAATTGACTTACTGCCGAAAGAACATGGAGAGCGATAATTTTAATAGTTATATTTCACTTTACTGTAAAAAACATGCACAGAGAGTGAAGTTACATTTGTGTTCAGAAGCAAAAGTGGCCATCTCAGAATTCGCTTGACGAAACACCTAACCGAGAGTACGTCTTGGACCTAGAAGCTGAAGTACAATACTTTTATTTGTTTTATTTATTTTTACGCCAAAAACAGTAAAAAACTGTGTGTGACGTGATACGGGGAGAAGTGAGTTCTGTGCTCGTTTTCAAAATTCTGTGATCCCTACCCTAAGCGATATACTAGATGAATTTTGAATATAGAAAGAAATGAGCGTTTTTTGCAAGGATTGTTAGTAAAATATTCGTTCCGATGTAATACGATTATACTCATTTTTTCTCAATATTTTTTAAAAAATTTTTTTTTTAAATAAATAATTTTTATTTGACTAAAAACAAATAAGTATCAAATAAAATTTGTATTGACTAATTTTTACAGAAAAGCAATATTCAATATAAGTGAGGTAAATTTTTATCATGTGCTTTGGAATGAATAATACTGTCGCGACAACATGGAGAACGATCATTTGAATAACTATATTTCCCACTGAATTCTTGAAGACGTGCACAGACAATGAAGTTACATGTTATAGGCATATTTAGTTTTTTAGAATTATACATCCAAAGGTAACTAATACATTAAATATTGTTATCAATATTAATATTACTTCCTTTTTTTGATGCTAGGTATAGGCTGTAATTGTTTAGAAACATTAAGTATGGAGTAGAAAAGATTGTACTTGGCACTTAAAATTGTGAATAGATTTGAATCGTTTAATGTTATCTGGTAATGTGCTGTCAAATAATGTACGTGTACTGTATGCGACTTTTTTTGTAGAAAACTGTTGATATGAAACCTGATGAATATGAATTCTACGTCGAGTGTTATAGTTGTAGATATCTGTTTTCTCTGAAAAAGGTTCCAACCCGTACGTAGTAAGTCAGTTTTGACAAAAAACACTGATCTGTAAATCAATAGGGAAGGCAATGGGAGAATTCCTAGATTAATAAAGAGAGGGTTATAGGAATCATATGGGTGGGATTTGCTTATTATTCATTGATTGATTGATTTTTTCGTGTTTCCGGGCGCGTCAACTGCTATGGTCATTAGTCCCGTTTGTGTAGTGCATGTTTTTTCTCGGGAGATGGCGGTGATCTTCTCCCGCTGGATGGCGAGATCCGGCGCTTACCTACCGTCGGCTAGATGGGTTTTCCCCTAACCAGGACTCTCCCACCAGCGGGGCACCGCCCCAGCCGGGACAAGCTCTAAGCTCCCGACTGGTCTCCCGGAATATGTGGTAGTGTAGTGCATGTTAGTGTAAGTGTGTGTTTAAAAGGAGAGGATAGGACAAGGAAGAGGAAGGACAGATCGCGCGCGGTCCGTGGCCCGTTTGGTAGAGTCCCGCTCTGGCATTCGCCTGGTATTGATCAGAGAAACCACGGAAAACTACCGATCAGAGCAGCCGGCCGCTAGAATTCTCCTCTAGATAACGACTGAATTCGACCAAGCTGAAAAGTTAGTGTCGAAAACCCTGCCGCCGTCAGGACTCGAACCTAGGACCTAGGACCTCCCGGTCAGAGTCGGTGCAGTGACATCAGTTGATGCACTGAGCTACCGCTCCCGGTGCTTATTATTCGTAAAATTATTTTCTTTAATATAAACGTCTGGGAGTTATAGAATGTGTTTCCCCAAAATATTATGCCACATCTCAGTACTCTCTCTAATCTGAGTACGACGCTACTACTACCACCACGACTACAACTAATACTACTGATATTATACCGTTTCTCGCATACTATTTAAAATCTTGGGAGCATGTTGCACATTTGAATGTTATCGCGGATATCGGCGACTTACTTATCTTGTAGATCGTCTCATTAAATCAATACATCCCTTTAAGAATGTTTCCAATCAAAAAAATAATCTGGGTTGGTATTTGAATTTAAGTGCATAGGTACTACCATTTAGGTGATTTGCCTGACGATGGAGGCACAACTCGACCTCTGAAACGTTGCCACGCTGTTTCTTGTTTCAAGATACTATTGTAACCGCTTGTCGCCGGTCACACTTATAACTAACGGAATATGGAAGCAATAATACCCGACATTAGGCTCTACACGTAGTTTCTACAGTGGCGAAGAGATGGCGTAAGTCCGAGAAGGATTTCTGAACGCACTCAGACCGTAGCCAATCAGGAAATTTTCGTGGAAATACGGACGTGGCGTGAACTTGCGTCAAAAAAGAGCTCGCTCTTTCTGGTTCGAGACGGCAAGGAGAACGGTTGTCTACGAGTACGCCACATGGTCGACGAGGGACACGCGAAGACTGCGGAACACAAAAGCTTTAATAAAAGGTAATTGACTGAGCACTTTTCATGGACTTACGTACTGTGAATATCGTGAGATTACATGGAATTAGTAAATGAATATTAAACAAGAATGCAATGAATGAAAGAACGACGGCGGTAATAGATCGAAATGAATCTGTAAAACCACGTTGCTGCATTCTTGTTGCTAGAAAAGAGGACTATTGTAACATAGGACATGTTTCTTCTTTGTTACAGCTTTAATATATTTCATACTTTTCATATATTCTTTATTCTTATTTTTGGGAATTTCACTTTGGAAATCCTATGATGGAATTTTGAAAGTTATGAGAAAGACGGATTATCCAACAACTAGTTTGACTTTTGCTATTACGAAGTCATAACTTGGAGTTTAGGACATTCTCTTCTGCGAAAGCTGCGGTGAATTTTCGCCTGGGAGACGACTGGGAGACGGTGTTCGGAGTACTTCAGTTTCCGTGCGACAGGCCACGCAGGGACTTTGCAGAAGAACGACGACCTTGAGGCGCGAGGGTCGCGCGACGGGCCAGCTACACAGCGCGGGACCAATTTGAGGAATTCGCCGGTTGTGAGTCACAGAAAGAACACTCCTTAGATTTCAGTCTGGAAAAAACTTGTGAGATAGGAGTATCATTATACTAGCCAAAACGTAATATGAGCTTCCCTCAATAATAGACGTTGATCGGGCAAGTTTCTGAGAACATTGGTTTTATTTTTTTTTTCGACAGTCGTAACAAGAATCAGATTAAAGTAATTTTTTATGTTTATGATAGAAGTTGTTTTGTACAGAATTATTTATTTAGAGTCATATTTTAATGATTCAAATCATTTAAGAGACGTTATGAAACAAAATTTTGTGTTGAAAGGCTATGTAGAAGCCGAAGGTCAAATGTGACTATTGAGTGTAACGTAATTAGTGATTTAAAAGGTAGTACTAATTTCGAGTATTGTGTGTATGTATTTTTCTTTTACAGGATGAATATTTGTACTATGATTTGTGTGTCTCATGTGTGATATTCTTTGTGAAGTGTAAAATTGTATCCATTGCTTGTTTTCTTGTAAACAGGGATCTGAATTATTATTAGTTTAGTGAAAAACTGTTTAGGTAGGGAATTAGCTACCATGATTTTACTGAGAACATAGGAGGATCTGTGATTTTCATTCAATAGAATACATGTAATTACATTGATGTAAACGGAAAATGTAAAATTTGTTACATTTTGGCGCTCTAGAATATATGTTATTTGTCATTTAAAACTGAAAAATTGTGTTGGTTTGTTAATTGACCAGTAGTTTAACAAAGACGAACCCACTACCAATAGGGAAGTTTATCCGTAAACTGAGATATTCCCAGGGATGCGTGACGGTGTAATCACACGTCGCGAAGTAGGCAAATGAGAGATCTACTTTTGTAATCGGTTAGGCTCGAGTAGAAGAACGGTTACACTATTGTAATGTAAAAATCATTTATGTTTTAATTAATGTATTTGTGACTGCCTATAAAAAGTAATTATTTGAATTTTTATTAAGAAAAACTTACTAGCATACAGCCTATGTTTCATCTTTTTCATTTGTTTCATGTATTTTTTAGACTTTCTTCTAACTCCATAGTGAAATTCTTATCTTATACGTTTTTCATTTCTTTAAAACTACTTTTCAATGCTTGCTCATTTACAAGTATTTATTTATTCCAAATATTCTCACTGTCATCACATGCTTCGTCATTGCCCAAATAATGAAAAACAGATATGTTTTTCTGGATTACTAAGCACTATTATACGTTCTGGTTGAGTATACTGTCAACTTAATTTTCCTGATTGATTTTGGTAGGTAACAGCGTAATTGTGATTCGTTCATCTTGTGCGATCATCGGAGAATTACATTATTGTTTAATCCGACGCTTCTATACGGTTGTGTCATTTTTTTTATTATCTAGTGATATCACATTTAGCTATTAAATGATGTTAGATATACTAAATGTCAGTTTTCTTCCTTGAACCGTCTCGATTGCAAGTGATCTCAACTCTTTAGCACTTTCAATGCTAATTTTAGTGTGTCTTTGCATTTTGTGTAAAAAATTTAGGGAATTTCCATTTTGTATTATAAATCACGATTATATTATCTAAATTTGTCAAACAATTTTTTCAGTCCATAAAACCTGATCTTTCCCAAATTGAATTTTCGTCTTTTTTGCAATATGGTCAATACAAAATTCAACTTTCTGGATTTCTGCTCTTTGTCTAAGAAGCTAATGTCAGGGATACACCGACGCATTTTTTATGAGTTTATTATATATTACGTAAGCAGTATTCAAAATACTAATACCTCTCTTATTCGAATAGAAATATTTAGAATTATATTGTTCTCTTCTCTTATGTTCCCAAATATTATTTGGTATTTTATAGTCATCAAGTATCTTCATACTGTATCCAGTGAATGTAAAGATTTGTTTTCGGGGAGAAATCTACCGTGTTTTTTCATTGTGGAATTTCTTTCTTCTAAACAATATGAATTTCTGTTTTTTTTTAATTTTTTTTATTTACCCGTTTTAAATCGAAAACTTCATAAACTGAAGACTTTGCACATTCCTCCGAATTCGATTTACAGTGAATTTCACAGCTAGCTTCAAAATGACGCTGAATTCCTGTTCTATTCCACATATATGTATGATGAAACAAGTATTATTTTTTTTAATTTTGGATATCCACCCATTCACACTCCGAAGATGTTTACACTCACAACTAGTGTTGTCGGTGATACCGCGGTTTGTCGTTATTTCCGGATCTCCGAGTTTGTAAACCAATGGAAGGGCCTTATGAGGATGAGCGATTGGCCCATCGCTCGGGCCAAAGAATGAGCATGAGAACGGGAAAAGAAGGGCGGGGTGCTTCTGCGACACGCGCCTGGAAGTTATGAGAGATCCCACTGACAAATTGCAGTCAGCGTACGAATTCGATTCCGGCCGGCGCCGCAATCTCAATGATTTTAAACACATCAAGAAAAGTTCTAGATCACGATGTCATCCACATCCAAGACACGCTGGAAACAGACAGAATGGGCTTATACATCCAATCTCCATGGAAGACCTTTCATATCAAGTTTAGGAACTTTGCAAGTAAAAATAGCGCTTACAATTATGCTTTCCTAATGTCAATGAACCTTGTCAAATCCAACCCAACTAAAAAATGTATTATTTTATCAACATATTGTAACGATACCGAATATTATACCCAGGCTAATTGAAAACAAAGTGTTGCGTAATCACGAACTGGCGCTTTTGCGTCTTTTCTGAGCCGTCGGGCGGCTGATGCGTTACGCACAACTGCTGTCGCGACATCTCGGCGCCAAGCAAAAAAGGGGGGAAACTGTGTTTGTTTTCGCCAACGCCGACGCGGGTCTATCCCTGGGGATCTAGCTGGGAAGGGGGGCTGCGCAGTTTGGAAACTCTGGGAGGGACCACCTGCGTTTATTTGCGAAAAGTGTGCGAGTGAGAGCGCCTCATGGAAAATTCCGCTCGACACACCGACGAAACGCAAGATATTATTGGACCAAATTTAAGTAAGACGTAGGAACCTTTTGCCAATAGAAGCACGTTTTAGAAAAATTTTGGAAACTTCTAGAACATTTGAAAAACTGGGGGGGGGGAGAAAAAGACTTGCGAGCGCTGGCATGCGCCGAGCAGCCAGATCAGAACGGTGGGAGAGATCCTAGTAGGCGGAGCCGAACGGTAGGAGAGGTGAGCGCTGAGGTGCGCTTAGCTCGTAGAGCAGTAGAGCCGGAGAAGGGCAGTGCCCCTTTTTGCTTTAAATTGAGGACGAGTAGTTCCTCCTATTGCTCATTTGTCGAATATATTCTCTTTTGATCTCTGCCGATCACGCCCGCGTCGCCCGTCACAATTCACGCGACGAGTATTATCGCGTTGCTGAACACCTGAATCTTGAGCTGTCGTCGCTTTTGGTCGTCGCTTTCATCGTCGCCGTCACTGCGCCGCCGCTGTGGCCGCTGCCGCCGTCGCGTCGCCGTGGTCATGCTGCGCCACCGCAACCACCGCCGCCGACGCGGGACTCAAAGGGCCTTCCCCGACACCCACGGGACACGCCGCCTGGTGTGAGGTTCGGCGACCTGTAGAGGTTGCCCACCCCAGCGGACCTGCCTGCGAACGGTGACTGTGTTTTGATTGTCGAGCTGCGGCAAGATCTTCAGTGCGCCCTTCAGGCGCGACGCTTGTTTAAAGAAACTCTTATCAAGGAAGTGCTCGCCGCGCATTGGCGACTTCCTTACATTACTAAGTTCCCTGTCATACATTAGTTTTAATAGCAAAAAATAGAAGAAATAATTACTAAGACCTTGATTTTTTGTATGCTTAAAATTTAAGTTTTTCATTAAAGTCCATTTGTGTTCTCAATAATTTTATTTTAAATTCATCATCATTTTTTTTAAATCCGTCCACCATCTATTCTTCTTCACTCTACATGCTTCCTGAGCTAGCCGGCCACACGAGCCCAGGTAAGCAAAGGTAGGTCTGGGAGACAGGGTTCGGTGCAATATATATCGAATGGCATTAAAGTTTCACCCAGTAATTACCTACAATTAATCTTCACCAACCTGCTTGAAATCTGCAAAGAGACAGCTGACATGTGTATTCAACCTGTGGTGATCCACATTACAAAGAATGTAGAAGCAAGAACTCCGATTAGCAGATCACCCACACCTATGTTGCTTATTGACTTTGAAGAGAAAGTAAACAACAAAATGTCTTACACAATTGAGGATTACGTGAAGTTTACTGGCAAAGTCATGAAAAAGATGTGGTCAAACCAATGGAACAATCTCAAAGCAAGCACAACGCATAAGAAAATTGGTGAATTTTTTTGCCCTAAAAACTAATGAAAATCTCTCACGTCGTGAACAAATAACTCTTTCACGCATCAGATCAGGCCACACCAAATTTTCCCATAGACATATACTAGAGAAAAATTCCATCCCAGTATGTACCTCCTGCAATAGCCCGCTAAACATTAATCACATCCTCCAGGAATGTCTCCAATTCAATTCTGTTAGACCTCAATTCTTTGATAAGGAAAGATTTAGTGCCATTCTAAGGGATAATACTTACCAAAGTAATGTTTTAAAATTTTGTAATGAAATAGGTATTTCAGGAAATATTTAACTGTATTAGAATAACGTAATTTTCTATTCCTTTTTTGTAGTAATTAACAGTTATGTAATTTTCACGTTTAAGTTTTGTTTTTATATCATCTCTGTACTGTAACCTCAATTGTAACCTCAATATTGTAAAAACTAAAAATTGACAATGTAAAATATAATATATTGTATTTATTTAGTCGTGTATTTATTTAGTTATTTATAAATTAAAAAAAAAAGTTCTAGCACCTTGCCAAAATCGAAACCGTGATTTCCCAATCACTGGTTCGCTCTAGCCATAGGGCGTTGCCTATTCTCTCGTTAAAGATGTTGATGGAATGATATGTAACGATCTTATACAGTATACACAGTGATCTCAAAATAACTGTTACAAACTTCTAGGGCAAGTAGAGAGGAAAATGAACACTTTTTGCCAATGAACGAATACTAGGAAATTGCTTATAACGGCGATATATTAATTTTTACATGTGGCATTTGCTTCTGATATTTAAGGCAACTACTTATGTGCAGATGATCGGTAGGTCATGTTCCGAGGTAGTCAAGGTTATTTGATGTACCCGCCGAACATGTATGTAAACGGGGTTGCCTAAAATCAGGGGCAAATATCCTGTGTATAAATGCCTATAACTCCGTTACATGCAGTGTTTGTTTATCGACAAAAAAGTGATCAGTTTTGACCTCTCTATATGCTCTAGACGTTTGTAACATTTATTCTGAGATATTCTGTGGGTTACTCATCGTACAGATTGTGAGAACGTTGCAGAACAAACCCCAACAGAAGCACAGTTTGAATTGCGTTAGATCACGACGTAACGATCAGCGAACGATTGATTGATTCATTGATTTTTTCGTGTTTCCGGGCGCGTCAACTGATTTGGTCATTAGTCCCGTTAGTGTAGTGCATGTTCTTTTTCTCGGGAGATGGCGGTGATCTTCCCCCGCTGGATGGCGAGATCCGGCACCGACCTCCCGTCGGTTAGTGGGGTTTCCCCCTAACCAGGACTCTCCCACCAGCGGGGCACCGCCCCAGCCGGGACAAGCTCTAAGCTCCCGACCGGTCTCCCGGAACGTGTGTTAGTGTAGTGCATGTTAGTGTAAGTGTGTGTAAGGGGAGAGGTTAGGACAAGGAAGAGGAAGGAAAGATCGCGCGCTGTCCGTGGTCCGTTTGGGAGGGTACTGCTCCGACATGTGTTGCTCGCCTGGTGTTGATCGGAGAAACCACGGAAAACTACCGATCAGAGCAGCCGGCCGCTAGAATTCTCTTCCAGACAGCGACTGATCAGGGAACGACGTAATTGCGTAGTTAGCACTGACTGTCCATGGGCATGGTTATAAGTAAGGAACGGATTTCCATGTAATTACATGTTTTTACAAGAACTAGATTCCTGTATTCAAGATTTTTTTTAGAGTTTATAATGTATTATGAATGAATTATAACTATTTTTATTTTACATACTTTTACATATTTTGCATATTTTGGTAGAATTACATACTTTTACATATTTTAACTATTACTATGTATTTGGTTACATTTTATTATATTTACACGTCGAAATGGAACATTTCATATGCGCGTTTGCAGTAAAGGTTACGGAATCATCTTTCTTACAAATCAAATGTAACGCTGCTGTGCTTCTATGACCACCATATTTTCGCCATGAATTGTCAAACTTAGCCCTCCCCCTGATTACTCCCTCACCCCCGCTTACTGTGTCACGGAGTTAAGGATGAGCAGATTTTGGAGAACAAAAGTAATTTTAACCACATGTTTGCTCATGTTTCAAACAGCACATTCGTTACTCGATGGAAAACTAACATATATTTTTTACAGAAAATTGTATTAACGAGTTGGTCGGTTTCTGGGGGGGGGCTTCAACTTTTCCACCCCCGGATCAATCACTGGCTACACGGTACTACTATTCACTTGAAAACGGGCTTCTCGTAAACAATTTAATATATACTCTGAACATATTTTATATTTCGAATAAAATTCTTATGTACGGTGAAGTCTAGTGAACAATTACTTCTCCAGAAGTAAAACCTATTGTCAGTCACTCCGAATCCTTGTTAAGAACTGATCGGCGACGTTCTATGCTCGGATAATGCTTGTAGAGAACAATTTTAACGACAATAATGAGTTTTTATTTTACATATTTTCTATTTTCGTCTTACATTTTTGGAAAAAATAAGTACATTTATATGTACATATTTTGCATTTGTTATTACAATAAATTCCGTTCCCTAGCCGTAAGGTAAATTTTGCAAAGCGCCGCCAGCCAATGATCAGAGGACAGAAAATATGTTCCTTCGCGTTTTGCAAAAAAATTGCAACCCTTCTGACTGAGATGTCGCAGTGGTTGCCTATAATACTATCTTCCAGGCGCAGGCGCTTACGCCAAACGTGTAAGGTTGCCAAATTCTGAAATGCAAAATAATTTTGCAGAAATCGTTTACAACACTTTTTTTAACCTTCAGAGTACTTTGCACTTGCGCTGACCTCAGGGGTTATTCGGGTGCAGCCGCGGACAGGCAGGAGAAGGGTAGGGATGGACCTCATTCCAGCAATGCGCGATTTCTTCCGTCGTGCAAAGTTAAAAGAACAAGAAGCAAGAATATGATGGACTATTATACTTCACCTAACATTATCATCTTGCATTATATTAATAATCTTTGCACAACCATCTCATTGGCAATGCACGTCGAAAACTTAAAAAAATGATCATATTTTAATTGGACCCGAATTATTACGAGAATAATCTAGAATTAAAATACTGCTAAATAATATTGATACAAAACAATTACAAAAACAATTAGATGCTTCAAACTCAAAATTATAACAATGAAAATTGTTTGATGTTGATACTCAAACTATTTGTAACGGATTGAGAAAATTCTGTCAAAATTAAACAAAATTAATTTTAAAAAATATTAATATTGCGTGATCTAATTTCTGGCGGTTGCATTTAATTCAAAACTTAAACCATGAATTTTATTTTATATATTCACCCAACATCGCATTCTAAGATGGTGTAAATTATTTTTTGTTTTTAGGTTGATTAGGCCGTTTGATACAGCAAACGGCTGTAAAATAGAAGATACAAATCATTTCGTTCGTTTTGTTATCATTTGGTGATTATTACAATATTTAAAATGAGTATTGGATTCCAATGGGATTATAAACAATATACTAATAATGTAATAATATAATTTAATAAGATTATAATAATAATAATACTGCTTTATTATATATAATACCATTGGAATAAAATGTAACAATGAAAAATTAAATAATTAAAAATTATAATGATTATTTTAAATAATTGAGAAATAATTAGGAATAATAAATTATTATAACAATAATTATAAAAACAATTTTTAAATTGAATTTTTTATTTATACCGTAAATTTATAAAAAACGAGTTGCTTTAAAATATTGTTACTGGTCAGAGTGTGTTTAAACTAGAAACTGAAAAGTTGATAGCAATGCATATCATGGTATAAAAAAAAAGAATAATGGTAGGAAATTGTATAAAAAAGAATAATGGTATGTCTAGCAAGAAATGTATAGTAAGGTCCTCTTTTAAATGAGTAGCAAAATAACTTCACGATTAACGGTTTGCACTTTCCACTTCATGTTCTCTTTACTTTAGAAAGACTCATAGTAAGATCTTCAAAAGGCCCGCTACAATTTTATTCCATAATACAGAGAGCCGTGAAAGCAGAGAAGGGAAAAACTAGGGGTGTTACAACAGCACATATTTTCTCATATTATTCGTGACCGTTAGTTAATACTATGATAATACTATAACTTCTACCTCACTAGCATTGCAGCCATCACTTGAAAAACTCAACGATATAACTCAAAATTACGCAAAAATCACTAATACTTTCAAATTAGACTTCTTGAAGTTATTGAAAGATCTAATATTGAGGAATATATTTCATTAAGAAAGATATCTCTAGCTTAAATATTGAAAATTTGGGTGGGATCGGAAAAAAACGCAATTTGATAATATATAAATCAAATTACGCAAATAGTAATATAAAAAAGTGTACATTAATTTGTTTAAGGATCTAAATTTAAGAAATTCATTACATCCAAAAAATAATCTCAAGCTTCAAAATTCAACAAATCGGGCAGGTTCAAATAAAATGTACTTTTCATATTTTCGAAATCCCAGACATGTTGATGAAAATCGAAACAACTTCGAGGATGGTTTATTTTATTAATGGTTTTTGGGGTAAAAAGGTGGAAAGGGAATGGGAAAATGAGAAGGAAAACGAAAGGCAGGAAAGAATAATAAGGGTTATTACTGAGGATGAGGTGGTTTTATTTCTAGAGTATGTTTTTTAATTCCACGTTTGGGTGGGTTTTTAACGATAGGTAGGTGGGATGTTAAGATATTAGGAATCGTTAAGGAATTCCTGGAGGAGGAGTTTTTTTTGTTTTTTTTCTCCTAGGGCTTTTATCCAGCCGACAGCCGGTTACCCTTTACGTCCCGCAGGGACGCATATTTGACCATACACTAGACAAACACTCTTGCGGGCTCCTCTGATCTGGGGTCAGCAGAACGCGAGGCCCTCCGCGACAACACACACAAAATCAAGGGACAAACAGCCATGCCCAAGGCGGGACTCGAACCCGCGACCTTTCGGACCGAAGCGCTGAGTCGGTACTCGCTCTTAGCCACCTCGGCCATCCAGGTCGGCAGGAGTAGTTAATGTAGATATTATTTCTATCTTGTCTTGGGTAGGTCTCGATCTTTAATAATGTAGTTGCAAGAGAGAGACAAATAATTACAATTCTGCGCCATTGTAGAAGCTTACTCTGCTGAAAAGAATTAAATGAGATCTTGAAGCCTTAATTGTAAATATACATTTCAGACCCCGTATATTTTTGTAACTAGTTCTAGTCTAGTCCTCTGTTCAAGTCCCTTTTCACCCAACTGTACCTAATAACACAGTTGTAAACGATACATTAGAATGAACATTACTGATAATATATATTTAGTTTCATCGTTTCCTCGTCCTCTTTTAATTAACCGTGTGGGTATTCCCAGTCGACGAAACTCATGAAAATTTGATCTATTTTATTAATGTCACTCTATCATGAATAGGTCAATTGTTCTGACTTAACAGTTCATTTTTATACATAAGTGTATCGTTTCAATTTTTTATAAGACTTTTAAAATGTGACAAAAATAACCTCAATATGACATACATTTTGCAGGCAACGGTTTGATGGACCAGTGCCATCTCTTTCAGTGTATTGCAATTCTGAACGGCCGCTGTTTCGAAGTTGAGCGAGCAACTTTGAAACTGGCTGAATAGAAGATACTTAAATTTCCTTTCCTTTCAAAAAACTGTAATATTGAGCATCGTTTCTTTAATTCTTAAATGAAGTTATATTTTTGAATTAAAAGGTAAAGAATATATAGCCTACTATTAGCCAGCACATTAACATTAATTCTCTTTGTGGTATTAATTTTTGGCTAAAAAGTACAGATTTCTTAAAATATCTATTAAATTTTATATATTAAAATGAAATTCAAATGAATAAATCATTCAGTATTTGCATATTAAACTTAAATGCTGCTGTTACTAGTTCAAATATTCCGCGCCGGAACAACCTCGTTTAAACTATGCTTACATGCAAGATGCACGTTACAGCTTCCGAGCACACCATCCATTTCCATTCAAGCTACCTTCACAAGTACGCACGTCTATACTTACCAACTTGTGTCGTCCATCTCCTCTGATATTGGTCCGAAAATTCCGCGCGAAAAGAAAGCAGCATAAACTGTGCTACACCGCTATTCGAGACACAGATTGCTTCCCCTCATTTCCCCCTCCATTCACCATACGCCTACAAGCGGCCCAGAAGCATGAACGACTATGCCCGCCGTTCTCAACATTCGATGAGATAGGAAACAGGCGGTGTGTTTTAAAAGTGAGAAGAGCCTCCGAGACGTTCCAATCGTAAACTTCAGCAGACAAGTGCGATTGCATTAGGTGTTTTCAATGGACCAACCTTCACTTGTACAATGCAATCAAAGGCTACTGAAATTCAAGTTAAAGTTATAGAAATTTGTCAACTGCAACTTGTTTTTCATAGTCCAGTGGAAAATTAAGAAAACAACAATATTGACTTAAGTAATGTGTACAAATTGCATGATACTTCATTATTGCATATTACAATTATCAACAAAAATACAATAATATTAAATTTTGCAATGAAATTGTAAAAATGCAGAGTATTTATATTTTAAAATATTTGAAAAAATGATTTTTAATTTCACACATATCTTATATTTCCTCCTCTTTGGTCACATAACTACCTATCATTTAACTTTCCTGTTCATTTAGTCAAAGAGAATTGAGATATTTGGATTCAGACAGTTCACATCACGTCTCTACTGGGCACGCGAGTGATTATGAATTGATTGATTAAGTAGTGATTCCGGGCTCGTCAACGGTTTAGGTCATTACTCCTGTTAGTGTAGTGCATATTTGTATCGAGGGAGGTGGCGGTGATCTTCCCCCGATGGATGGTGAGAGCTGGCTTCAACTCACCCGTCGGTTTTAGGCGATTTCCCCAACCAGTTATTTCCCAACAGAGGCAAGACCGCGCACGATCTTTCCTTTCTCTTTCTTGTCCTATCCTCACTCCTTACACACACACTACCACACATGCCGAAGGGTGTTCCAGCTATGACACTGTCTGGAGTCACATTGGAAAGAAGGAAGCAAATTGGCTTAGATAATGAATATTTTTAGCCTTTTTAATACAAGTTTTTCGAATATTTTTGACAAAGTCGGAATTGAACTAATTGATCTGTAATTACAAGAATGTCTTAAATTTTTTGTGAGTTTTCGGAAGAGGTATAATTGCAGAGTGTTTCCAAGAATTAGTATATAGCCCAGTCGCAATGCAGAGTTAAATACATTGTTGAGGTAAGCAAGATCTTGTGAAGGAAGATTCTTTAAGATATTTGCAATAATTCTGTCATATCATGGTGATTTTTTGTTTGGTAGTTTTTTAATTGATTCATAAATTTTGTTGGGTGAAATAAATGAAATTGATTTGGTTCATCTGAATTTGGTTACTGCAAAAAATGAGTTATTATACGTTGTCCACTATCGTTTACAATATGCTGGGTGAAAGTGGTTTCAAAATAGTGTACTAACAGTTCACATCTTTGAAACTATTTGTTGCTTTCCGAAGATATGAGTCCTAAGGATTAAGATTTGAAACATACTTTTTTTAACTTTCCAATTGGAACATTGTAAGAGCATGGTATACTAATTTAAATAGATGGTTCAATCTAAATTTCTAATTAGGATATTTTTTGTTCATAAACGTCTAATTTTATTTTTGAGAAATATTAAATTAGGAAAGTGCTCAGGTAACGGATATTTTGAGAGCCCTCTGCGAGTATAAGCGAATGAGGTAAGCCACCTAATGAATTTGTAATGACATTGGTACACAAAAGCGTGCCTTGGTCGTTTACTGCTGGAGTTTGTTGATTCATCGGAGGAAGAGGAGATAATGAATAATTTTGAAAAGTATATCAATTTATTTTGAATGTGGATAAATGCGGTGGAGAATTTGGTAATAATCTGATTAATTTAGAAATTGTAATCACTTACACGTTGTGTAGTCAGAAGCTATGGTTTTGTGAGTCCTTGATACCGAAAAGTCGATCGACGGCAAAACGTCTGTCAGTCTGTGGACAACTCTAAACCGTTCAGCCGATTTTCTCCAAAATTGATATTCTCCAATCGATTCAAATTAGCTCGAGGTCCTCAGGGTTTTGAAACGGATATTTTGGTTTTGGTGTAACTTCAACATTTTCAAAATTTGCTTAATAATGGCTCCAATTTTTTTGATGATACTTAGTCCTCAGAGAGCGAAAAATACGCTTAAGAGAAATGTGATCTCATTTTTGTTTGCAATACCTGATTAGGCGCTTTTCTTTTCCTACATAATCTGTCTTGTGCTAGTCGTGTCCACACTATGTGAGTCTGTTACACACTATTTCGCTGCACCATCGAGTTTTTTGTCTTTCCACCCTCCTCCATCCTGGCAACGTGTGCTCCCCACTTCCATTTCACTTTCTTCGCCATTGATTAAGCATCAGTTATTCCGATCGCTTATCCTATTGTTTCGTTTCTTATCTTTTGTTGGATCTGTATATGTTGAATTTTTCTTTCTGTCCTTCTTTGTCTGACAGCAATCTTCTTTCTCTGTTTCTCTGTCAGTGTCCAGGTTTGAGCTCCGTACAACAATACTGGTAGAACACAACTATCAAATATTGTTTTCTTCATCTCAATTTTTTGAGTTTTGTCAATAAGTATAAAGAATAATGTAGTACAAAATGTATTCCATGCCAAAGCAATCCATCTTTCAATTTCTTCATCAGATCTGTTGTGAAATTAGGTCGTCTGTCCTAGGTAAATAAATTTATCTAGGTGTGAAATATAGGTATTTTTAATTGTTTAAAATGTTTCACCGAGGTGTGAAACATACGTAAATTTTAATTGTTTAACATTTTTCATCTTAAAAAGGCTTCACGTTTTATCTTTAAATTTTCTAGTCGTATGTATCAAACGACGGTAAAAATCTAGTCGGTACTAGTCTCATTTTCGTCAAACTTATTTTCGAAAATTGCAAAATTTTAACATTTAAAATTAAATTTAAAACAAAATTGAAGATAGAGATTTGTGTCTTAAATAAAATCTGTTCTAAAAATTCAGATCTTTAAAAAAGGGTCATGTAGAATTTTTTTCAAAAACGAGTCGTTTTTGCGTAATTTATGCTGACAATTTATTTAATTTAAAAAAAAAAACATTCAAAACCGCTCCAAATTTTTTCTTCCGTTTTTTTCGCGGATAGAACGAAGAATTCTTAAAAGAATGACACAGATCTTATTTTCGTTCAAGTCTCTGAATTCTGGAAAAATGCCAATTTAAAAATAATACGAGAAAATTCGTGAGGTTGTAGCACCAATAGTTTGTATTTTTTTTCAAATTCCTGAGTACCAAACAAAAGCATAGGTACATTTCACATGTCCGGTGGGTGCAGTCTTCTTTAAATTTCTGGGCGCATTGGAAATTGGCAATATAAATACTCATTTCTTATTGTCACAAGGGAAACGATTACCCTTCAAATAAAAAGCAAAACTGAACTACACAAATTATGCATGATATGATTTTCTTAAGAAAGACAAAGTAGAAAAGGTAAACAAAACTTAATTACGAATGCCACATGTAGTTTTAAGAAAGAAATGAAAATAAAAAGGTAGAGATTTAGTTCAAATTCCAAGAAGTCAGTGCAGAAGTTCAATAAATAAAACAAAACAATAAGGCTACCTAAGGACCTGCTAAAATTAAGGAACTGATAGGATTATATTACGTAATATAATTTCATAATATTGGGATCCATACGGCACCCCCTTATCCCTTTTCATAATAAGGTGACAATGTAAAATAAACTGGTTCAGAACCATACGGCACCCCCTTATCCCTTTTCATAATAAGGTGACAATGTAAAATAAACTGATTCAGAACCGAATTTATATCCATACTGTGGCATGATTACCGTGGAACCAGTTTTAAATAAGTACATTTTTCAAATCGTTATGCTTTGGCCAATAAGTGTACGAAGATGATCCATGCTTCGAGGATATTCTTGGGTACGTAACCTCCTATACGATATTCATATGTTACCTTTCGTATTCAAAGCAAGTGAATGAAACTCGGGAGACCTGGCTATGCTTGGTGACTATGCTTGGAACAATTTATTTATTCGAATGCATCATCTAATTCCACAAATTTAATAACTTCTATACATATTGCAATACCATTGTAATCGGGTGACCTGCGTGTGTTAAGTGTCTGTTATAGTGTTAAATCTAATTGGTATACGAGTAAGAAGTGAATGAATGCTGCCGATTTTCGTTCGCGGGGGTTCTTCATAAGGGCATACGTCGGGGGGCCGGTGCGGTACACCGGTTGCACCAGCCCAGCTACGCCCCTTATCCTAAGAACAAATGACGGATAGGAAAACAGAGGAGAGAATTTGTAATTTAATTTTATGTTTTGTTGCTTTATATCAGAAAACAATTTATTAAGTTTAATTTTTTGTAATCAATGGGATATTTATTATACCTATCAATTGCCGGTTTATAGACCTTCGGTTATAGACCTTCGATCGACCCCTTGATCATCATTGATTCCCTTCAAAATTTCATCGACCCCCGGGGGGTCGTTCTCCACCTCGTTGAGAACTACTAGGTTAGACCTTTCCGCTTCACCGTCCGGAGCAAAGGGAAATATCATTCGACGCGACTCGGTCTACTGGTCGGGAACTGACCGTTTTTTGGTACCTTCCGGACCATGCCATTTGATTTGATTTACTTGATTAACTGGGTTTGCTGGATTGGCTCGATTGAGACGATTTACTCTATTTCATTTATTTACTTTATTTTCTTTGTTCACTTTGTTTATTTTGTTCACATTGTTCACTTTATTCACTTTGTTTACTTTATTGACCTTATTTACTCGTTTGATTCTTTTGTGTTATTCGATTCATTTGATTTACTTGATTTATTTAGTCAAAAACAGTAAAAACTGCATGTGACGTACGGGGTAGAAGATCAGCGCCCCTTTTATTGAGTTCCACATTCTCTTCACAATATTTTAACTATAAATAGTTGAAAAATGAATAAAAGTTTTAAAAATAAAACAAACAAAATAAATAATAGTAATAAAATTTAAAAAAGCGCGAGATTAGCAACATTTGAAAAACTAGACATTTTCGTTCACGAGTTATAGAAAACTTATTCGCATCGGTAAACGAACTGCAGATTTGATTATTCTGCATTACTAACAAAATAGTAACTTACCCCCATCACTACTCCTACCACTACATGCAAAAGGAGAGCTCAACAAAATATTGGCATAGTGAAGATACTTAGTCCAGATACTTATGTCCAGAACCAAAACAAGGAACCGTCTCAGCATTTGCTTAATAGATCAGGGAAACTGGACAAAAAACTGATCGAGTTGGGGGTCATTGACCCGGAAACTGAAGTACATTACTTATGGGTATATTAAATCTTTTTTAATTATACAATACAAATATAAACTAATGCATTACATATCTTTGAATTGTGAAAATAAACATTATTTTTCTTTTTGATGATCAGTATTGTCTCTAATTGTATAGGAATAGTTATGCAGCAGAAAATATTTTACTTTTAACTTGACTTCTGTACCGATTTTAATTGTTTAATGCCATCTGGAAATGCGGTGTAAAGTAACATACATGTATGTGGATTTCTTGTAGCGAGCTGTTGATACTGACACTTGATGATCGTGATTCCTAGGACGTGTAATTAGTAATCAGTAATGCATGAAAGTATGTTCCCACTGTTAAGTAAGTCAGTTTTGACAAAAATTCCAGATACGTAAATAAATAGACAAGGCAATGGTAAGATTCCAAGTTCAATGAAGAGAGGCTTGCAGGGATCACGTGGATGGCATTTTTGTTATTATTCGAATAATTTTCTTTTGCAATCTAAGGTCTGCGTATTGCAGGATGAGCTTCCCCAGAATATAATGCCATATCTCAGGCGGGAATGTACTTTTTCAAAATATTATTGTAGAGAGAGAGAATCGCATAAAGGTCCTACGTATGGTGGTTCTTGTATTTACGTTAGAAATAATATTGATTCTATCCCCTTGGCAGAATTAAATGTGTATTCCATTGAAAATATTTTTGAAATTTCTGTTGTACATCTTACTTCACTAAAAGTGATAATACTTTGCATTTACAGACCTCAAACAAAGAGAACTGCAGATTATATTTTGTTCTTAGAAAACCTGGAGATAACACTTAACAAAGTCAGCAATCGCTCTTTTGAATCCATTGTTGTATGCGGAGATTTTAACATTGATTTTCTGGTCGAATCTTGCGAGAAAGAAAAGTTTCTCAATTTAATTAATTCCTTCAATTTAGACATTACAATTAATGTACCTACACGAATCACACAAAATTCGATGAAGGCAATTGATCAAATTATAATTAACAAAACTTCTACTCGATATGAAGTTGAAACAAAAGATTTAGGATACAGTGACCACGATGCACAAATTCTTACCATTATAAGAAATGCGATCACTGACACAATAAATAATACACGTATGACTAGATTGTTTACTAAAAGTAAAATTAAATTATTCATAGACTACTTGATGCATGAGTCATGGGAAGCGGTTTATAATACTGTTGATACAAACGAGAAATATAATTCTTTTTTTTCAACTCTTTCAATTCATTTTAACACTTGCTTTCCTCTTCAAAAACGAAAATTAAATATTTCACGGAAAAGCAATTCTTGGATAACACAAGGGATTAGGACATCTTGTAAAAACAAGCGAATTCTTTTTTTCATTTCTAAACGTCATGACGTATCTCAAGATTTTCTTATCTACTTTAAAAAATACAAAACATTGTTACGAAAAGTCATAAGGCAGGCAAAAATCATGAAAAACGATCAGGATATTTTGAACTCAAATAATAAAACAAAATCAATGTGGAATATAATAAAAATACTACCAAATCAACTAGAAAACCCGTAGAGAATGTTGTTTTAAAATATAACGATATAAATGTCAACGATCCGGCAACAGTGGCTAGTCTCTTTAACCAATATTTTTCGAGAATTGCTGCCGATCTCACTAAGGGTCTTCAGGCACAAAATTCAAAAACAGACAGTGCACCCAAAATTTTAGACACAATGTTCATTTCCGAAACTTCTTCCTATGAAATTCTCAAAATAATCGGTAAACTAAAAAATAAATATTCGTCCGGTTTAGATGAATTCCAGATTCTTTGTTAAAGACTTGTGCGTATGCCATTATACACCCGTTAACTCACATATTTAATGCATCT